>VZTL01053605.1:2153-12909 GCA_013400535.1 Scopus umbretta | reverse complement strand
TTTTTTTTTTTCATTTTCTCTTTAAGCTGTTTTTGTAGACCAACCTGAAAAGGAGAAGGGAAGAGGCTGTGATAGAGATCTTCACCAATGAGGAATTTAACTGAAATAGTTTGTCAGCCTCATCTGATGCAACAACCAACAGACTGTGGTTATCTGTACAGGATTTGAATGCTAAAGGTGTGCTAAAGATCCTTATCCACTATGAAATAGGATTTGAATAAATATAAGCTGCTGCTTTGGTTCGAGCCAGCCTCAGAAATGGTTGCTTACCCATGTGGAAACAAACTCTTGAAATACGTATTTGTCCTGTGTATTGGGTTTGCGTGGCAAGGTTTTAGTAGCCGGGGGGGCTACAGGGGCTGCTTCTGTGAGAAGCTACTAGAAGCTTTCCCTGTGGCCCATAGAGCCAATGTCAGCTGGCTCCAAAACAGACCAGCTGCTGGCCAAAGCTGAGCCCATGGACGATGGTGGTAGTGCCTCTATGATAACATTTAAGAAGGAGGAAAAAAAAAAACAACCAAGGACACAAACTGCAGCTGCTGTGAGGAGTGAGAATATGCAAGAGGAACAACTCTGCAGACATCAAGGTCAGTGAAGGAGGAGGGGGAGGAGGTACTCCAGGCACCAGAGCAGAGATTCCCCTGCAGCCCCTGGTGAAGACCATGGTGAGGCAGGCTGTAACCCTGCAGCTCATGGAGGTTAATGGTGGAGCAGATAGCCACCTGCAGCCCATGGAGGACCCCATGCCAGAGCAGGTGGATGTGCCCAAAGGAAGCTGTGAGCCTGTGGGAAGCCCACGCTGGAGCAGTCTGCTTCTGAAGGACTGCGCCCTGTGGAAGGGACCCATGCTGGAGTAGTTTGTGAAGAACTGCAGCCCACGGGAAGGACCCACTTTGGAGAAGCTCATGGAAGACTGTCTCCCATGGGAGGGACCCCACGCTGGGGCAGGGAAAGAGTGTGAGGAGTCCTCCCCCTGAGGAGGAAGGAGCGGCAGGGACAAGGTGTGATGAACCGACCACGACCCCCATTTCTTGTCCCCTTGCACCACTTGGGGGGATGCGGTAGAGAAATCAGGAGTGAAGTTAAGCCCAGGAAGAAGGGAGGGGTGGGTGGAAAGTGTTTTGAGATTTGGTTTTATTTCTCATTACCCTACTCAGTTTTGATTGGTAATAAATTAAACTGACTTTCCCCAAGTTGAGTCCGTTTTGCCCGTGACGGTAACTGGTGAGTGACCTCCCTGTCCTTATCTCCACCCACGAGCCTTTCGTTATGTTTTCTCTCCCCTGTCCAGCTGAGAAGGGGAGCGATAGAGCAGCTTTGGTGGGCACCTGGCCTCCAGCCAGGGTCATCTCTCCACATCCCATTACCAAGAGATCCCTAAAATACTGTTGGAATTTGGAGCAATTAAGTAATTAATCAATCACAAAATTGAGTTCACTGTGAACCAACTTTTTAACATAGCCCTAGTTTCATGTGCGTTGAAAGTGAAATAAAACCCCACGTCGTTCTGTTCCCAGTGTCAGACTCAAACAGTAATTGCCATTCTTCTTGCCCTGGAAAAATATAATTTAAAAAAAAAAGTCTTATTTTGCAGTTCCTGAGGGAAGGAGTAATACTCAGTTTTGTTTTGTTTTGTTTTTTTTAAATTTATTTTATTTTCATTTTATTTTCAGAAATGCTTTGATTCAAGTACTGATTAAGCAGCACATATTGAATGATGCTGAATTTCTTTTATGTAATTCGTATGGTATTTATATCACATTTCCTGTGGAATGAGTGTTAAGCAGGTGATTTAACCATACCTTCCTTGTCAAGCAGATACAGGTTGATTTTCCGAGGATGCAATGTTATGTTCTCACACTGCTGAAGAAGTGATCAGTGACCGTCTTTCTTGACACACATTAGAAAATCTGTGAGAGAGCCCATTTGTGTTACTCTGTGCTGAGTGTTACATGTTTCATCATGTGATTCTAAACTTTTTTTCTTGAAGGGAGGAGCTCTTCTTTTTTTTTAATATCATAAGGAATGATGTGCAAGAGAATACAGAGCGTGTCAGAATCCTTTCAGATTCATCATTTCAATATTTCCTTCTGCTACAATGGTTTAATTAGAGTAGTCTTCTTTTGGTAAGGGCTTTTGTATATCTTTAATGAAACTGAAGAGCATGAAATGTGGTTTCCCTGCTTTTAAATGAAGTCGCTTTTAGAGAAATAAAATGAGAAACGAAGAAATTGTTGGAGTCACAGTGCATGAAATTAAGAGAGCCCTGACTGTATTGGCAACAAGTTTTTTCTTTAGTGTTTTGATGACCATATAGCTAAGTGGCTATGGCCTAATTGTGAAGAGGTTTTCTTGTTTTGGTTCATATGCCTGTGACAGTTATGTTGGCTTCACATTCATTTGAGCAATCCATGGTCCCAATCCTGCAGTTGTCTTGAGACAGGTGGAGCTTTGTGCTCTGGTGGAGCCTCACTGGCTCCAGCTAGGTCTTCTGTGTATAGAAGTTGTGCTTGCACGCAGGTACGTTGAAATCAACAGCACTCTGCACACACCTGTGTCTTTTCCTGGATACAAGGAGTTGCAGAATCAGAGCTATTGTTGGGATTTTTGAAGTTGTTCAATGTAGTTGTAAGTTCCCAGTCCTCTGTGAAAAATCTAGTCCAATGCAGGAGGGTGAGTTAACCCTGGCTAAGGGCCAAACACCCGCCCAGCTACTCTCTCACTCCTCCTCCTCAGCAGGACAGGGGGAGAAAACAAATAGGATGAGAAAGCTCATGGGTTGAGCCAGAGGCAGGGACATCACTTAGCAGTTACTGTTGCAGGCAAAACAGACTCAACTTGAGGAAGACTAATTTATTGCCAATTAAAATAAGTACGAATAGTGTGAAACAAAGACAAACATTAAAACAATGCCTGTCCACCCACCCTCTCTCAAGCTCATCTTTACTCCTTTCCTTTCTCTACCCCCACCAAGCAGCACAGGGCTATGATGGAGTATGTCATACTCTGAAAATTTTCCTTTTGGAAGTATGTCCCATGAAGAAATCTGTTTGTTCTGAAGCAAGTTGACGTTTCTGTCTAAAATTAAGATTGTTTTTAAATAATAAAGAATTCATTTTTTTTTGCTCCAAAGCAGACTGGCCCAAAAATGCTCACCATGGCAGTTTTCTTTTGCAAATTGCGCTTTCATCTAAATCAGAATGTGTAACCGAAATTTGCCATTTTGAATTAAAAAAAATTCTAAAGGTAAACACTCAGATTGAAATTGCATGTTACTTACATATTTTGTATTCGAAATCAGCTTACCGTCTAGGAGCGTGTGCTTAATACCCCATAAAGAGGGGCACACAGGACTTTGTGGCCAGCTGGTGTGCTGACTATGGTAGTACTGTCATAGAAGATGGTTTCTTATGTGCTTGCTTTTTTTTTTTTTTTTTCTTATGTGCTTTTTTTTCCCTGCTAGTCAGTCACAGCACACACCGCAAAACACAGTACACCTTCAATATCTTTTAGCAAACTTTAGACTCTTCCAAGGCTTCTGGTAACTCAAAACCCAACTAAATCCTGCAGGAAAAGGGGAGGAGAGAGAAATTACATTAATTAAAAAAAGATGAGGCCTTAAAAAAAATTGGGAGAGTAGAATCAATCAAAATTGAATAGGGTTAACAATGAGAAAGGGAAATTAAACATTCTGAGCGTCTAAACCAAAGCTATGGTAAATTTCAAAATGCTGCCTTTTAAGACTGTTTTGGAAGTGTTACTTTTTAAAATGGAACAGAAGTTCTGATTTTCCACCACAAAACAAAAAGCCAAGAGATGTTTTAATGAATAGAGTCCTAATTCTGAATGTGTACTCATCAGAACAGATCAGTATTCTATCATTTTTGCTAAACAGAACATTTCTTTTTAAAAGCATTGACAGGTGTCAGCTTCTTTCGAAGTGTGACATTTCCTCATTCATTTTCAGTTTTGTGCGTGTTTCTGAGCACTGTTTCACTAAGCTGAAAGACAAGGTTCATATTCTTGATCACAGTAAAACTGTGATTCAGCAGCCCATCGGTGTCGGCAATGTCCTTATACTGCTGTCGAACTTTACATATAGGCCGACTGACGTCAGTGGGACTACAGTGCTGTGCTGATTTGGGATCTAAATCAGCACAGTTTCCCTGAAGGCAAAGGAGATGTATTGATTTAACCAACTGAAGATCTGGTCTCACATGAACACAATCTTACATATTTAAAGCAAAATTCAGTGCCTCTTCTGGTATTCTTATGGTTTTAAATATATATCTCCAGGAACTGCTGCATGGTAACATATTTGATCGGCGTTCAGCATGAGAAAGCTTCCAAGCTTCAAACACTTATAAGCCAGTTCTATATTGTTTGAGTGAGGAAGATGAGAAAAGACCAACTTTTCTTGATGAGGGTAGAGTGAGAATCCATAAGGCACGTTAAGAATTTAGCAGAGACGAATATTATTTGGTCGTGTAGTTTACACTGTTAACAGTGTAAGCTTGACTGTGTGTGGTGACTAAATGGGAAATCACTAACCCCTGTCAAAAATGCTCAGATTTTTTCCCTGTCTTGGAAATTAAGGATCAATTCATGTAACAGAAAAATGATGGTAAATCAGGAGTACTGATGCATGAGAATGGAAAGAATTGTTTGTGGTTGCATGAGAAGATTGCCTGTTTGCAGGATTTAAATTGCATGCAAACTGTTTTTTACATCTCTAATTGAAAATGTGTTGTCTTTAGGGAGGGTTGACTTGACTTTGACAAACTTCAACGGAATACAAAGACATGAAAATGGGCTTGTGTTTGCCTTGAAAGTGATTCACTGGCTCATACTGTGATGTTCCTTTTATTCCTAGGAATGCCGTAGGATGCTAAATTTACTTCTGTGTGAGACTAAAGGTGCTAGTTACACAGCAGTGGTAAGAGGTGCTGAAGCACAAACAGGCAATACAGAAAGACTTTGATGTCCAAAAGCAAAATCCTTTTATTTTTGAGATTAATAAAAGTACAAAGGGTGATTCTGAAGTGATGGTGTTCATGAAGTTTTCTTTTTAATGAGTAAAATTCATTCTAGAGCAGACACAAGATGTTCTACAGATTTTATTAATTAAAACTTGATACTCATTAGACTAAGAGGTCAATATGCTTTTAGGAGACCTTCATCCTTTATAGACATGATTCACGAATCTTACCTCAGTTTTTGAGGTGATACAGCAATGTGTATTACTCATATTTATTAAAATACAATATGTATTGCTGTTGCAACAAATTGGCGTAGTCACATTGTTCCTTGATAAACGAGTCTTGGAAAAGCCACCTGCTATTCATGTGTCAATCACATGATTGATGTTCGAAGCTCATATGCATCAATGCTCTCAGTGCCGCTTGGCTCCTTTGTGTGTCCTCAGACAACAGACAGGAACCAGAGGATTTTCTAGCCTGGCCATGGCTCAGGCCTTTACCTCTTTTGGAGCCTGTACCAAGCTGCTGCTAGTTTGATTAAGAGGTCGAGTGCATCCATTACGATTGCTAAATAATGGTCTTTTTCTGCATTTTTTTTTTCAATGTTCCTGTATCATCATCTTTCTAAAAATTGTACATCAAGGTGTTCGTTTTGGTTTTTTTTTTAATTATTTAAAGGACGGGATTGGATTTCTTCTATGCCTGTTAGGATCACTCTTTTTTTTTTCAGAGGAGTCATTGCTAGGTGATATAAGATGGTGTAGTTTCTAGGAGCTCAACCGTTTGTCAATAAAAGTCAAGGCATGATATAAGAAGATAAGGAAGACAGTGTGAATTCTAAAACCAGGGTGCTGTTAGCTCAAGGACATTGTCCTTTTGATATGGCTAAGCCATGACTGAGTTGGCTTTCCTGAGGTTGGCTTTGAACAGAGACAAAATTTGCTTGCATTTGTGCTGCTGCATGTGAAGGTGTACCCATTACTGCAACTATATGCTTTGGTACATATTATGTTGCTCCTAAATGATTGACTAATTTTCTTGCTTTAGATATTTAATAAAAATAAAGAAAAATTACATATTGATGTTAACTTTATTCAAAATGATGCTAAAAGCACAACTGGAATATGGTAACTAGTAACATAGCACATTTAATTTGTGAGGCTACAGATTTACAGTAGAGCTGCATTCTGCAGTATGGTGAAAGTATAGAGCAAATATATTTGCAAGCATTGATACACTGTTCTTAAGAAAACAGAGTAAAGTATATTATTTCATTGCAAAACTACTTTATCCAGATAAGCAAATTATAGAAACGAGTTCAACAAAAGGTTTAGTGAACGTTAATCATAAGAGAAGCATACTATTGATAGTCTCTCCTAGCCTGGAGGCTGGAGATGCAAGAATGACTTTCTGTTCTATTTCACACACTCAGTTCTCTTCTATTTATATGAGAAAGACAGGAGATCAGCTAGAAATTACAACCTAACTCATATTTTCAAGTGGCAGTTTTTGAGAAGTGAACATCAATAACATGTTGTTAGAGACCATGAGACGATATGGGTTTATAGGGGCTTCTAGAGAACTTTTTGTAATGAAGATGCGTTTCCTGACTGTCATCTTGAAATCTACATTGCCTGTTTAATCATCTTGCCTGTCCCTCTTCTGAAAAGGGATAGAAATGAATGTAGATATAGCAGATCCATAGCAAATAATAACGTATGGCTGGCTGCTCAACACGTTCTTTCATCTGATTGTACTTGAGGATGAATGAGTGGGTTATTCATGCCTTGTCTAAAATAAATTTGCATTTATGAATTGGCAGAAACAGACGCACTCTCTGGATGACTGTTGAAGTGCCTGGTACACCACCAAGGACTTCAATGACTAAGCTGTCAGTGGATATTATTATTAAATCCTAAGGACTAAAAAGCCTCAAAGAACCTTGTTACAGTTTTATGAAGATTAGATTTTTGTCATCTTTACCTGAACCGGCTTTCACCTTACTCTGTATGTAATCCTCTGATTTCTTAGTTTGCTCACAGAGTGGGAGTCTCTGAAGTATGAGTAGCCCTTAGGTTAAACATACCTTATTACTATAGTCTGTGCTTGGCCCTTGACCCTCACCCCTTCCCCCCGCCCAAGAAACTGCAGTTTTTCATCTAGCTTTAGATCATGAAGAAAAAGAAGGGCAAATTTCTAGAGCAGAGCACCTTGCTTTGTCAGGGTAGCATGTTGTGAACACGTCTATTATGGTCATTAAGCCAAAGAGAAAAGTAATTGCAATAATATTGTGTATTTCAAAAAAATTACTTAAAATGTTGAATATGCATGTAAAGAATATGTGAGTGTATTATATTATTTCATGTAGTAATACCTTAGTGTAAGTAGAGGTGCTCCGATGAAGTGAAAAAATATTAGAAAAGGCACTTGTTGACTGCATAAAGAATTTTATTTTTAAAAATAAGAATACAACTGCAAATAGACTGTCTGCCAACCTGTCACAGAGGAACCATGCATGTGACATGGCTCCATACTGTAAAACAAAACAAAATCATCACTTGAAAAAATGGGGGTTTTCTTCCATTTATGCAAAATTTCACAGTACAGTTAGGGGAAAGGATGTCTGGGTTTGGCCACAGGTGATAACCTAAAGATTAACATTTTTCTTCTTTCTTAAAGCTCCTGCACAGCAAGCAAAGGAAAAGAGATTTCTGTGAATATATGAAATTTCACATCAGGCAAAACTTAAGATTTTCATTATATTTATCTAAATGATCTTTATTCAAATTGGGAGTAATTTATACCTAAAATAATAGGTAATAAAGTCTTTGCTGTTTCTTCAATTAATAGCCAACATTTCAGAGAACTGGAGTAGTTTCAGAAAAAAAAACACCAACACCAAACAAACAAAGCAAGCACTCTCTGGAGCTGCAGTTTTAGTGCATGCACAATCTGAACATGTCACTGCTTGCAAGAGGGAATGACAGATTGGCTCTTAAAGAACAACAACTTGTGTTTAACTTTTCATTCTTTCTAGCCATACATTCAGCCTTGAATTAAAGCTCCTATATATCTGCATGCAGCCTGGGTAGGATATTTGAAAGCACTTCTCACTGGCCTTCATACGTGTTCTGGTGGTTTCAGGTGAATCTTTACAGTGGATGTAGTGGAAGCTGAAGCCTCCCAGAACAGGTAGTGAGTCTGACTTCTTTTTACACTTGTTCTTTTATTCACATTTCAACAAAAAAAGCTGAAATCTGGCCAAATAAAAGAAATCTGCTTGTTGGAAGTAAATTTTCATAAAATAATCCCTTTAGTAATATAACTATCAGAATACTTTGCACATATAAGAATGGTAAAACAAATGTGATACTGCTTTATATCAATATTAACATTTCATTGACATGGTCTCCTGTACCTACAGATTTACTATATAGCATACTCATCATATATAACAGTTTTATAACATCTAAATCATATTATTACAGCTTTCTAGACTCCAAGATGTTGATTTTGTTGTGGGCTTTACTTTGTGTAAAACTGTTTGTTTTCCTACAGTGTCCTGTTTCTGGGACCATTCCCAAAAAGGGAGAGCTCAAGAAATCCCTGTAACACCTTTGGATGAAATGGATGCTGAAAAAAGGTAAAGAGAAAGGATGAAGCCCATCAGTCCCCAGATTGGTTTCCCTTCACTTGCATCTGAAAGAAAACATTGTCTTTCTGGAGGTAAGAATTAACTATGTGCTACTTCTTTCCAGTTCCATTTGAAATAGCGATACAGCCCTTTGATTTTTTACTTTGGCATATCTTCAGTTAAGTATACACTTTTTTAACTTCTTTGAAAAATAACTTGTGTAACTCAGAGGTTTTCCTGGACATTATTTTTCAAAAGTGACACTAGGTTCTTGGAAGCTTTTTACTCAGAGTTGTTTGGGACTTGTTGAGGTTAATAAAAAAAAAAAAAAAATGAGGCTGAAAGTATCACTTGTTTACTCTTCTTAGGCTGTTTGGGAGAAGCATATGATTTACTTTCTACTGAAGACTCTATATGTACGCCATGTTATACATTAGCTGATGCTTAATGCAGCATGTTAAAAAGTGAGTCTATAATACTTTACCTCAGCTCCCAGATTCAGCAAATTAATTTTAATGCATGTCATGCAGACTATGAACCTTAAGTGAAAGTACATTTCAGACAGAGAAAAAAAGTCAGGCTAGTAATTAGAACCCAACTTTCCTTGCATTGACAGCAGCCAAGTCATTTATTAAGTCAATGTAGCAAAGTAACACGGCAACATCACACTTGATTGAAATCTTGGCCAAGTCTGACAGATGTTTTCAACTCATTGTCAATCTCAAGTATGTTTTAATGAGTTTCAAGTGGCTGGAGCTCCCCTCTGCAGATGCCACTGTTACTGAAACCGTGAAAAGAATCTTTAGGGCAATGACAGCATGGAAAATTCTTTTGAGTAAGTGGTGTGTCAGAAGAAA
Organism: Scopus umbretta; assembly: GCA_013400535.1. Lineage (NCBI taxonomy): Eukaryota > Metazoa > Chordata > Aves > Pelecaniformes > Scopidae > Scopus > Scopus umbretta. The sequence goes on along the minus strand of VZTL01053605.1, from coordinate 3,439 downwards.
TCCTAACTAGCAGCACAAGTGCTGTTCCTGAGGATGATCCTCACCTTTTGAATATGTTGAGCTTGTACAAAATCGTCTGGGTTTAGGTGAATACTCCAAATTCTCAAAGCATTTGATTCTTGAAAATAAAGGTGAAATTTTGGAAGGGAGAATTATTCAAGACTTACTGATAATTCCTGTTTCCACATTACTCAGAAAGAAAATTATGGAACAATCAATTTTTCTGCTTACACTTCTGGGTCTTGCTAGGAGTCAGAAGAACAAAAGCATATCAGAACAGAAACAACAACAAATATTTTATATTGGGCTGAGCAGAACTGACAGTGACTTTTCAACTGCAGTAGTATGAGACATTCAGACTGGATCAAGTGCAAAGCTGTTGATCGTAACACTTATCTGGTTGGACCGCGGTTATGCACTGTAGAGCAGGTAAGTGGGATGACTGAGAAAAAGAGACTGAGATACAAAAGATGCCTAAGGTGGCAGTCCATTTAATTCTTCAGTTTGATAAGGTTTAGTAAGTTCTTTACTGGGCAACAGACCAACCTGATGTAAAATGAATTTTGGCCAAACCAAGTTTTGGTAGGTTGCCATATAAGTAAAGTAGACCTACCTAAAAATTAGTGAAGCATGAAGTGACTGATTGACAATGACAATGTCATGACAATGTTCTCTTAATTTTCCTTCTGCCCAAATGAATGTATTTGTTTGTTCTTCCTAGCTCTTACTTCTTTTTATGCACAACATTTGCAATGTTAGAAGTCTAGTATGTAGTAGGATGTATTTTAATATTTAGATGTATTTAGAATTGAATAAATTTACAAGAAACCAGTTATATAGAGAATGGATAAGTTCTTTTCATCCTACTTAACAAATTAGACAAAAGCAAGTTTATCCTTGAGTGGATGATAAAGATTGAACACAACTCATCATTATCTTCATTGGTCAGTTGGATGCTTGTTTCTTTATCACCGTAGCAACCCATGTGGAGGGTGGAAAACTTTCCCTGATAGACAGAAGAAAATGTTCTGGAAGTATGAAGTTGTAGACTATTTGTTAATGTATTCTTTGTTGACATATTTGTCAACATATTCTTTGTTGAAGCAGCATGTCAAATGGAGTTCAGTATTGCCCAATGTATAAAATTCAATTTTATGTAATGCTTGCTTGGAATTGAGCATGTTCCAAAACATCTTTTTAAAATGTAAATAACCTACTAAGTGTGGTAACTGAAAACTTTGCCTGCTTTAATGACTCTGTATAATGTCAGGGCAAGGAAGAGAGAA
>VZTL01053602.1:38312-50180 GCA_013400535.1 Scopus umbretta | reverse complement strand
CCTGGAACTGACTGCAGCACCTGTTCTCTGGGTCTAATGGGGGCTGGAGGGGAACATGGGGGAAATGCCATTTTTAAAGATCTTGCAGTTTGTCCTGGCTCTCTTAGGTCAAGATTAGAATTCAGATGTAGTTCTAACTAACAACTATACTTAAACTCCTAATTTGGGGACCACTTAACTGAAGCTAATGCACTTTATTTCTGAAGATAAGAGTGTTTTTTTTTCCCTCTGGTTTCTTGTGAACAGCAATCGAGTAACTGGGATCTATGAACTAAGTTTATGCAAAATGGCAGACACAGGAAGTCCAGGTAAGCAGTGACTGGGTGTTCAAGCGATAAAGATGTTGTAAGCTGAAATACTGCAGAAAATTTCATAGGCAGAACAGAGTAAACAATTCTGTCGTGATGGGAAGCAGTTCCTGTGTTTCACAGGAGCAATGAAACACTGCTATTCCATAAAAAAACATGCAGGCTTTTAATTTTGACTTGGGTCTGTGTTTACCATTGATGAACCAAGGGTTCACTGAAAACATTACATTTTCTGACCTGGGTATATCAGGAAACGGGGCGTGTACCTGGATCAGAGACTTAGAGGGCATAATACGTGGCTCATAATTAACACAGTTAAGACTTGGTTTTGCAGCAATAGAGTTTTCTCCTGGTCTTTTGAAGATACTGTTGATATCTGATGCAAGCTTTGTAACTTGGAAGGCATGTAGTTCACATAGTATCAGTATATCTTTGCTTAAGGCCTAGCAATTAAAGTTATTCTGTTGAATTAGACTGAACAGGAGTTTGCATTATATCATGGTCAATAGAAAATACCTGAATGCAGAAAACTGGACTAAATCAAATCTCTTTGGGATGTGCGATTGCTGTTGATGAAATCATTGCCTTGTATATTTCCAGCCGAACAGCATTAAGTGTTGGTTCTTCACAGATTGCTAATTGGTAAATGTTTCTTAGTAGCATCCCTCTGGCTATGTTTTTAACATGTCTGTTGTTGTTTTTTACTCCTCAGGAATGCAGAGGAGGAGGAGGAAAGTCCTGGATACATCTGTGGCATATGTGCGAGGAGAAGAGAACCTAGCAGGTTGGAGGCCCAGGGGTGACAGCCTCATCCTAGAGCATCAGTGGGAACTGGAGAAGCTGGAGCTGCTGCATGAGGTGAGTAAAGAGACAGGGGAAGTGAAAGAAAAAGCACAACTGTACCTTTGAATTTGCTTTGTAGTCTACCCACTATGAGACTTTCTGAGCTGAATGGATTCCCAAACGGGAGTTTGTTCTCAAATTCAAGATTTCAATAAATTTGCCGACAGAGAAGATAGAAAGTGTGCGGCTGGCTGCTGAGTACAATCTTCAGCTCAGAATCTCAGTGTATTCAACAAAGGCAGATTCAACTTCTAGTGCCATTGTAAACTCCTACTGGTGTGAATCTTAAAAGAATGCATCCGAATTCAGTGCCTGTAAAATAGGCAACATCCTGGAGCAGGTGATACTGATTTCTTTCCTTACTAGGTGGAAAAAACCCGACATTTCCTTCTGCTTCGTGAAAAGCTTGGTGACAGCATCCCCAAGTCCCTGAGTGACTCATTGTCTCCCAGTCTGAGCAGTGGAACCCTCAGTACCTCCACCAGCATTTCCTCACAAATTTCGACTACAACATTTGAGAGTGCTGTGACGCCCAGTGAGAGCAGTGGCTATGACTCAGCAGATATAGAGAGCCTGGTGGATCGGGAGAAAGAGCTGGCCACCAAGGTATGACATGAGAAAAGCATCATGGGTCTAAACTGAGGTGCCAAAGATGATTGAAGATTAATGATGAGCTTCTCAGATAGCATGGTGAATGTCCAGTATTGTGTGAGTTTCATTTTTAATATGCTCTACAGTGAAATCATCCATCCTTGCCAGCCAGTGCTGGTGGCTAGGTTTGTGCTACAGCTGTACCGTATTCCCCTTCATTAGCAGTTCTGTAAATGAAACTGTAGAATTCTATCAAGGGAAGTGATTATTCCCCTCTTCTGGGATTTTTCACAGCAGTTGGGAGGTTGTTTATTCTTTCATGAGCTGCTAAGTGTGTCTTGGCAAATTGCCTTTTGTGTTCAAATTTCTCTGAAAATCTAAATGTAAAATTCTTTTCTGTGTGGTTTGTTTTTCTCCCCCACCTTAGTGTCTGCAGCTTCTTACTCACACTTTCAATCGGGAATTTAGCCAGGTGTACAACAGCATCAGTGATTGTAAGGTAAGTATTTCATGCAATACAATACACTATATTTGTAGCACAATAGCAATGTGTTTGTAGTTTGTAGAATCTGTTGATACTATGAAGAGACAAAACACTTTGTATTAATTTTCTTTATTTTCAATCTGTTGGAAGCATTTGGCTATTCAGCATCAGGTTCCAAAGACCTGCAGGAATTAGAAATGGTGTGAACTTGGACAATAGTATAGCTTCTAGTTGATTAGCAGACTGGAAGTGCTTTTACTGTCTTTCCCTACGTAGATTTTTCCCTATGTAAAAGGATAAATTGGCTCTTCTGACTGTAGGCACAGGGGACACCCAAGTTGCAAACTGGATAGTCTGATACTCTGTTGAGGAAGTAAGGGTGTGAATAATCAGAAGTGTAGGGCATTGATAACAGGTTGTGTCTAGAGAAGTGCCATTGTATTTTCACCCCCAGATGGGTTTATGATGGCTGTATTTGGCTATTTGAGTAGGGAAATGGCTGATAGAAATACCTTTGTCTTATCTGAGCCTTCTGCATGCTGAATGCCATGTTCTAGCCAGGACAGAGCACGAGCTACAAAAAAAACCTGCTCTGTAATATTTTGCCTATATTTGTCCTTGTAGTTGTCGGATATTTCTCCAATTGGGCGGGACCCATCAGTGTCGAGTTTCAGCAGTGCTACCCTCACACCTTCATCTACCTGCCCTTCTCTGGTGGATTCAAGATGCAATTCAATTGATCAGAAGTAAGTATAGGGCATTAACAGAAAAACAGTACTTCAGTCCTTCACAAATGTCTTTGCTATGTTTTTTCGTGAATTTGTTTTTGCTACTTTTTCTGATTTCTTCCCCCTTCTTTTTCCCTACTTTCAGACATTTCTCTGTATCAGCCCCCTTGCTTTATTTTATCTAATCGCTCTCTACAGTTATTTTCCCTGTTTTGTTCTTTTGAAGTGTTTGGGTTTGGTTTTTTTGGGTTTTTTTTTTTGGGTCTGGGGGGTTTTTTTGGTGCTGAAAGAACAGTCATATGCTTGTCATTCCAGTGACCAGTGCATCTTCAGTGTGTAGAGTCCACAAGTTTTTTTAATGTATGTTAAAAAAACCTACTAACAACAACAAGCTGGAATAAACCAGTTTGGCCAGTAATCTCTGTTTATCTTTCTCAGCTATATCTATAGAAGATATTTTTGATTAAATTTGGAATAACTACTTAGTGAAAGACATGTAATTTGTACCACGTTGGTTTAACATTGCTGAGAGGAGGAGTGCTGGCAAAGTAGTGCATTTTACATCAAACCATAGTAAAACAGATGTCAGTGTTGTGACTGTGTTTGGCCAGAGAAAGGAGGGAGAAGTAGTGGGGAAACAGCTTACTAGAAGTTATTATGAGTTTTATTCCACAGATTTCAAGGGAAATGCTATTTGACGTTGTACAAAAGGATCCCAGTGTCATAGCAAAAATCTGGTCTGGAGGGTGAAACTTGTAAGATAGGCTAGGCTGTAGATGCACTTTACATTCCATTGTCACATTCATTTGGTTTGTTGTGATTTACTTTTCTTTCTCTGCTTTTTTTTAAAGGACACCAGAAGCAAATTCCCGTGCCTCCAGTCCCTGTCATGAGGTGGAACAGTTCCAGCTAATGCCTACAGTAGAAACTTCCTATCTTGCCAGAGCTGGAAAGAATGAATTCCTAAACCTCGTTCCTGATATTGAGGAAATCAGACCAGGGTAAGTTTTCTGTTCTAGTGTGATGAGTCATCTTGCTATTTGATCTCTGCAGCATTCATTCCCTGCATCTGCTTAATGAACAGGATTTCCAGTGACTTAAATGTAATGTCTGTTATCACTAAAACCATGGCTCAAGTTCAGTGGACATCTTTGTGGGTCCTTCTTTCTGTCAGACTTCTGCGTAGTTCTTGAAGACAGATTTCGGCTTGCTCTAGAAGAACTTTTTCATAATACTGTTGCAGACAAAATACATTAAGGACCATGTGTCTTTTACAGTGTTTTGCAGTTGATAGGGATATTCAGTAGGTGCCTTCTTTAGGGGAAGATGTATTCCTGTTTATCTGTGGGTTTGTTTTGTTTTGGTTTTTTTTTTCCCAGCTCTGTGGTCTCAAAGAAAGGATACCTCCACTTCAAGGAGCCACTCTCCAGCTCCTGGGCCAAGCACTTTGTGGTGGTTCGGCGTCCCTATGTTTTTATTTACAACAGTGACAAAGATCCTGTAGAAAGAGGAATCATAAACTTATCCACAGCTCAGGTGGAATACAGTGAGGATCAACAGGCAATGGTAAAGGTCAGTCTGAGAGCTATTGTTATTTTACCCATAGAGCAGGAACATTACAGGTAGCAGTGCATCCATACCATCCTGTGTGTCATCTCTGGTCCGAGGAAAATGCATCTGTGTCTTGGAGATATGTCTAGCATCTGATGATTATGCCCACAAAGTTCCCAGTTTGCTCAGGGTTTCTTATGTTTTGGACACAGTTATACAAGAGGCTGAATCTGTCTGCTGTTACGCATCCTATTTGCTTTTATGAGCACATGTTGGTACCATGACCCTGTGTGTTTGGTTTTTGTAGTTTAGTTTGTGTGATGTTTTGGGGTTGTGTGTTTTGTTTGGGGGGTTTTTGGGGGTTGTTTTTTTTTCTAAAAACAAAACCAAGACCAACACACAGGAACATCCTGCAAGGAATCAAATTAACTGTACTGGTCCATCACAGCAGCTCTTATAGTCCATGCTCATGAGTTAAAACTGTATTTTGTAGAAGATGTCCCATTTGACTGACTAATAATATCCTGGAAATGACTAGTGAAACTTAAATGAAAGACCTTAGGTCTTGTGGTTTTTAGGAATGTGACATAGCAAACTTCCTCAGAGAGGAGGTGGGCGTCAGCTTCTGTGCTTGTAGATGTCGGTATTTTAAATTGTCCTTAATATTCCAGACACCCAACACATTTGGTGTATGCACAAAGCATCGTGGGGTCCTGCTCCAGGCCATCAATGACAAAGACATGAATGACTGGTTATATGCCTTCAATCCACTTCTTGCTGGCACAATACGGTAAGAGGCAGTTCATGGGCAAACAATGCTGCAAAGCATAAAGATAGTGAGAGATAGTCATAAGCAAGGAGGCAGATAGTTTGTCAGAATTTAATCTTGTTCTGAAGAATTTGACAAGATGGGTGAACTGAAGGAGGGAGGAGAGTGGGCAACCAAGAAGAAAAAAAAAATTCAAACAAGACCTGCATTTCAGGAAATGCAGTGGTGTTGCTTTGGCTTGTGACGTTCTTAACAGACATATCCAATTTGAACATGTGTGGTATGCTTCATGCAATACTACATCTGGAGGCCACAAAATGGTTTCCTTGTATTGCTATTTTACGAAGTTATAAAGCTTCTTACTGCCTCTGTGTAGGTGAGTCTGGACTGCCTTTCCATTCTCTTGATCCTGAGCTAAAGCAGAAATGCTCATTTTCTTCCCTTTTTTGAATTTCTCTAGAAGCCTTCCTTTTAACACAGGTCACAGACATCCCCTGCTTGCTGGAGAGATCTTACTATGCTGCAGTAGCATTTCCTTTCAGTAAAAAAAAAATAATTGAAAACTAAGCTATTACTGTACAGCATCAAATAACTTCTTAACACTGCAGTCCTTAAAAGATCCTGTCCTCCTTTAAAGGAGCACAGCAGAAGAGTGAGAAGTCTTTCTCATCATAGCCCTTGACATGTTCTACTTTCTGAACATATGGAGTAAACTAGGACTATATGAAAGGATTTTAAAAAAAGGTGGACAAACTGTGGGGAGGGAAATAAAAATAAACTTCCAGAATTCAACAAATATTTTTTTACTTTCTTGTGCAGGTCAAAACTCGCTCGAAGACGCACGGGCCAGCTGAAGTACTGAGTCCCATGTATTGTTCTCATCTGTTCTCCCTAATTCACTTTCTGATAGATGAAGTGTTACTTCTCATTTTCTCTTTGTGATTCTTGACAGTTTCTCTTGTATGTAATCCTGTGGCTTAACATCCCCTACCTTCCCAACTCCTTCAGCACATTTTCTAGGTATTCTAACCCTACCTTGTTTCTTTTCACTTGTACCAAGAAATGTACTAGTAGCATGTGGCCAAACAAAAAGAGAAAGGAAAAAAAAAATCAAAAAAAGAGTTGCACGACTCTAAAAAGAAAAAAAAAAAGTTATTTATTTTTTCTTATAACAATTGTTTTCCCATTCCGACTGACCTTTTGGTGTCTGTCCCACTGTCCATTGTTGTCTGTCTAGACTGCTGCAGGTTTTTCATTCAGTTTGTGACTTGGCAGTAGTCATTGGTTCCCTCAGGGCAAAGTTCTAATGCCAGGGAAAGATAAATTCTTCTATGTAGACATTACCCAGCCAGGAACTGCAATAGCTCCTCAGGCTTTCTGGATCCAGCCGCTAATTTAAATTCTGTTGAAAGCTGATATTGGACAAATCTATCTGGGCAGACTGGATTTTGGACTTGGTGTGAGCTGGAAAAAGATAGGGAACAAACCAAGAAGGGCTGGCTAGAATAATCTGCCTTTAAACTCTTGCTTGTGGGGTTGCAGGTGAACAGTGCTTGGCTTTAACTCTTTCCCAAAACATTAACACTCACTCCTCTGCCTCTGAACTGAGCTGAGGAGTCAGAACTTGTGCTGATGTGAGGAAAAACAAACCACATCGCTGAAATATTAGATTTAATCCCCAAAGTTTTAGATGCCCAGCCTCATACTAGACAGATGGAGAGTGTTAAGCAGAAATGGAAGTGTGTGGTTGTTCTCTAGAGCGCTTTTGGGAGATCACCACAGGAGGGCAGTATCTCCTCTTTCTGCTTTTAGTCCTGACTTCTGAGTTCCTGCAAGCAACAGTTCTCACCTCTCTTGGAAGAGATTTATGGTTGTCATTGGTATGTTAGGATAGACTGCTCTACAGCATCATTCTGAAAGGCCTGCTTTTTGCATGCATCCCTTATCTGTAATACTCAGATGACATCCCATCTGTTCATGGGGAAAGCATCCGCTGTCTACAAAATACTTTATAGACCTAGCACTTGCAGTATTCTCCAGAGAACAGCAGGACACTTCAGTTCCTTTTGGAATAACTGTTGAATGTCTCCTAATTTTCCTGCTACAATTCTCATCAGCTACAACCCCCTGGTTAGTTTTAACTTCAGAAGTAATCCTTGCTGGAGGATGGATCAAGTGGACTGACCAGTGACACCCTGGTCAGCGGGGTGTAATAACTGGTTTCCTGGAGATCAGCTCGATGGTATTCATTCTTGACCTACCAGTAAGTTCTCCTTGCAGCCAGAATTTTGGTCCTTGCCCCAAGAAAGGAAAGCAGAAGAAATTTCCTTTCTGAGAATTGAACTCCTCTTTCTTAGTTAGGTTTTCAGGGAGTTGGGCAGTGGTGTTGGGGGTGGTTTTTTTTACTGTGTTTCAGACTCTGCCATGGTATACTTTCTTGACTTACCTTGGGCACTGATAGGGCTAGCTGTGATCCTGGGGAATGTACAGGAATTTCATCCTGAGGTTCCGCCATCTCAAGGGAGAGGTAAAAGGGTTTTGTTCCACTATTACAGTAGGCACATCTAGGCACACTCCAGCTCAAGAAGGTCCTTTTGATTCACTTACTCATCAGCAGGTCATGCCATCCGTTGGAAATTCTGTGGCCAGAAGTGTACATGGGACTGGCATCAGCTGAGCAATTTTTTAGCTTTATGGGGTTTTCATTCTTCAGTAAAGTGCAATGCATAATGAGACCTCCTAAAAGCATGGTTGGCAAAGGAGCAGGGAGATGGAGTCTGACACTTGCTAGGACATATCTGTATGTATTTCAAGATAGTACTCAAGTTAAATCATGTGCTAATGCTATCTCCTGTGGTCCTCAGATTTATTTTAGAACTGGAAGCCAGAGTGAGGGAGCATCCCAGGGACCCAGGAACATAATAAGGATGTCTCTTTTTTTCCTTTTTTTTTTTTTTTTTCTTCTTCTGGTTTTGTCATGTTGGATTGTGTGTGACTCTTAATACGGTGATGATATACCGGTGTTATGCAATGGATGATAATGCACTTCCAGTGTGTGGATAAGTAAGACTGCTAGTGCTGCGAGAGGGCTCCCCAAGCTGGAGCTAAGCTGATCTGAAGCATTACGTTAATTTTAAGCACTAAGTTGTTGCTGCCTTCACCACTATTTATAATGAAAGTGGAACCAGTTTGAGAAGGGGTAGCAATTTAGGTAGTGGTATTTTGTGACACACTGAGAGCATTTTAATTTCTCTTTTTCTTTTTTTAACTAGAAGAAAACTAGTTTGCTAAGTCTTTGCTTTGGATAAGCCAGAAAATGAATTAAGGGGATATAGGCATTGCATAGAAACGTGATTAAGGGATCTTCCTTTAAAAGCAGGAAGAGACAGATGCTTACTTTATACAGAGCTGGAAAAGTTACAGCTGTGTTGCGTAAATGTTACTCTTCTATGTAAAGACTCCAAGCAGCTTCTGATGGCTTGATGTCTGTGTGGATAACAGATCATCAGAAGAGCAAAATTCTATTTTTAAGCATCAGTATCTCTTAAAGCTGCATAATCTGTAACAAAATAGATTCTTGTGTTCAAATGGGCATTACTGTTTTCAGATCTGACATTAAGGCATACAGTTACAGTTTTTCACCAATTATTGAAGTCTAGGTTGAGACATGTTTCCCTATTTAAAACTGGACTGAAAACAATTTAAGTTTTCTTTAAAAGGAAAACAAAGCAAAAAAAAAAAAAGTGGATTTCCATTCACTTTAAAGCTTTTTTGATCTAGCCCTACATGTTAGAAATTTCTGTTTAGAAAAAGAGCAAGAAGGGAAGAATGTGCTGAGCTGCCTTCTCTTGACATTTAAAAACCCACTCTTGGTTACCTACTGCGTGTCCGTGAAGTCCTGGAGTCAGACAGCTCCTGGGACTCGGCCACTACCGACGAGGTGTCATGCTGTGGGCCAGCCAGCCCATTGAGCATAGGCACTGGTAGTGAGCTTGATAGGCAGTTCTTGGAGAGAATGAGTATGAAACTGTGCTGTAGTTTGGGTTTTTTATGTTCCTTACTAAAAGGAAGGAGAAAATTCTCTTTTTTTTTTTTGTCCATTGAAAACCACATCATTGCTGTTGGAGCTTCCTGGATATTTTAAAACTAAACTAAACCTCCTATACTGTATTTTAGAAATGCACTTTAAGTACCTTTTTAAAGAAGATTCCTATGTTCTGGGATGCAGAAGGGAAGGGAATATTATTTCCAGAGCACTGAGAAAGGTTCTGGTGTGTGGGTTTGGGTTTTTTTTTGTTGTTTGTTGGTTTTTGGGTTTGGGTTGTTTTTTTGTGTGGGTTTTTTTTTTTTTTTTGTGTCAGTGTCTAATAGTCCTTATTACTGATGAGCAAGCTATTTCAAAGCAAAGACTTTACTTTTTGCTGCTTGTTATCTAATTTACAGGGATTTAATTTTATGTAATGTATTGTATATTTATACATCTGTAACTAATTGCACATTAGATAAGAAAGAGGATTAGCTTTGGAATAACACCCATTGGTACTGTCCAGTCAACTAATACTGCCTATGCATACGCATCTTTCTGGTACTCTTGCACAGCCTTAGTTTGTGTTAGTTTATACTCGTGGGTGTTTCTGTTGAAGATGCAGCTGTTAACCTGCTGCTCAAAGGAAGGATACCGATGCTGCTCTGGAACGGTTTGCTGAATGTACTTTAAAATGGGTCTCTAACATGTGTGCGTTGCATCTCTCCATTGTGGTTAATAACCCCAATATGTGGTCTGAACTGTATTGTATGTAGCAGGAATGTATTAATTTTGTGCTTCCTTGTTTAAAAACATCAGCTGTTCAAGAACAGGATTGACTTTTTTTTTTGTTCAGAAGGCCATTTATGCGTTCGAAGTATTTGAAATCAAAACTAGTCCAACCACTAACCAGATGGCTGTGTCCAATGTTATTTGGAACAGTTTTTAAATTAACAGGATCAGCTGTATTCAGAAAACTGAAGGTATGGAGGTCATAAGTCTTTAATTTTTAATGTTGCCAAGTTAATGGCATGATCCTGAGCAGTACTGAACTACCTCTTGTTTGCCTTGAAACCAGGGACGAGAAGCAGAGGCAGTCTTGAATGATCAGCACTTGCCAGGATCAGTTCTTAATTTTCCACTCTGCTTGTTTGTACGTCATGTGCAGTTGATTAAGCTTCTTGAATTTGGACACTACACATGCTGTTGCACTGAAATACATACTTTTTTCTAATTGCGGTCCCCATTCCCCCGTTGGATCTCTCTGTACACAAGGTATACCAGGGATATGCTGTGTAAGTGGCCTTCTTGAACAAATCTCTTTGCAAACTGATTTCATCCCAGCGAAGGAGTGTATCAGCAACACTGTACATTAATTTCAGGTTTTTGTTTTCTTATTTTATTTTGTAAATATATCTGATATTTGGAGCTTGAGTATACAAAATGTAAATATAGTTCATGTATTTGTACTAATTCTGATCCATTTGCTGTATAGCCTTAGGTGTGCAATGCAGATATCTAACTGTGTATGGTAACCTTGCACCACTGAATTGTTAGTGAACGAGGTGAAACAATAAAGGTACAACCAGTGCATTAGCAGATACAATGTGTGCTCCTTTTGTTATGATTTAATTTCTAGTATCTTAGATTGAAAACCTGTCCCGAACAAGCTTATGCTCTTGTGAAAAGAAGCTTGTCTTGGCTGGCCTTGAGGAAGACGAGAGGCCCTTCTTACCCTTCCTCATCCTTTTCCCTTTTGTTATGTTACGCAGCACTTCCAAGTAGTTTTTCGATGCTTTCAAACGATGCTTTTGCTTGAAAGATAAACTAAGGTTGCCGTAATGCTGCCAGTACTGAACTTACTTATCTGGGTTGATGACTAAAAGTGACAGGAAGCGTGTGAAATCAAACCACTGGCACATAAAGCACCAGCTCTGCGGAGAGAGATGTGTCGGGGAATCCCTGCGAATCATTCTCATCTTGGTTTGAAAGTGGAAAGTTCTTTTGTCGCTTTTAAAAGTCATGGTGAGGAAACTGGACAGGGAATTCCCAAAGCCTTTAAGCCCTGCAAAAATGGGCCACCGCTTGCTGTCCAACACCTCTCATAGCTGTAAAACAGCTGCTTGATGGCAAAAGACTTTTATCAGGCTGCTGCCTAGATCCGGTCTTTATCTAAAAAGTTACCATGGAAGTCTTGCTTGTTTCTTGCTGCTGTTGCTGAGTCTTCTTCCCCCCCCCCCTTCTTTAACTAGGCACTTGAGTAACCTGCTAACTTTTTCTGGTGCTCTTCTGACAACTTATTTACTACTCCAGAGCAGCTGCTAGCCGTTTTACTGCTTTCAGATTCATTCCACTCTCAATGCCCTGAGGTAAGGTGGACCAAAACCTTGATGGGCCAGTTTGGTGCCAGCCTTCGCGCTTAGAGCGTGCCTTCGCCAGGACGCGAGCGTGCTTAGGACGCAGGTTTCTCTTAACGATGGAGCTGCCCCTCGCGGAGCAAAGGATGAAACCGGCTGCCTTCTCTTCAGCCCAGCTGTGATCCTAATGCTGACAGCTGGGCAGGTTTCCCT
>VZTL01053602.1:0-38138 GCA_013400535.1 Scopus umbretta | reverse complement strand
CCGCCTCTCACCTCTGCCGAGCCACTGTCGGCAAACCCGAGTTTTTCGGCGGGCCGGAGCGGGGCAAGCGGGTGATAACGTGCGGTCCCCGCTTTCCCGTTCGGCCGGTCCCGCGGTGTGTCCGGGGGGGAGAAGGAAGGAGAGGATGGGGCCCTCGAGCCGCCCGAGTTCACCGTCGGAGGTGCTGAGGGACCAAGAAGGAGAATAAGCCGGTTGGCTGAGAGAGCTTTTGACAAAACCCGGGAGCAATCAGCTTTGGAGTCACGACTGTCGAGCAGGAACTTGTTCCTGACCCGAGCAGCAGAAGTAGACAGGTTGGGTTTCTCTGCGTGCACGCCCCTTGCAAGCCGAATTAGGCAGCCTCTAGCAGGCTATCCCGTTTTCCTCCTTTTCTTTGCTCACCCCAAATCTGAGACAGTTTGTCTTGCAGAAGCAGAAAAACGGCGTAGCGTTCAGACGTGATGTTCTAGCGCAGCATCTCTTAAACATGGAGCTGTGATGGAGCTGGGCCCGTTAGTGACACAGTAGAGCCGCTATGTTGCTCCCTGCCTCCCAGTGCAATGTTTTGGGTAGCTTACTTTTCTTACTCATCTAGTTGTGTCTTGGTTGTTGGGAAGAAATCTTGGTGACTTTTAATGTGCTATATGTTGGCCTGCAGTCTGTCTGCTGGACTGACTGGGAGCCACAAGGATCTCTTGCTCTAACAGCCTACAGAATCAACTCAGAGCATGTGCTACAGCGTTTGTTAGAAAGGGGTGGGCTGGCCTAGCAGTTGACAAGAGCAGAGCAGCCTGACAGAGGGTATGGATGCTAGTGCTGGAGCACTGCTAACGAGGCTTATCTGGCATTTTTGTTCTTCCACGTTCTAGAGCTGACATTGCTTTGATTGGACTGGCTGTGATGGGTCAGAACCTTATTTTGAACATGAACGACCATGGCTTTGTGGTAAGCAAAGGAAAACATCATTCAGAAAGGCAGGTCCACTAGCACTTGGGATTGGAGCTGAGGATTTTGGAGTTTTGGGTTTGTTTTGGTTCTGGGGTGGTTTTGTTTTTTTTTCCCCCATCCTTGTCGTGGCCCGATGGGTGTTGTTTCCTCCTTTTAGTTATAACCTAGGCTGCCCTTTGTCCCGTTTCCAGAGAAAACCAGCATTGCATGCCTGTACTCAGCTAGCCACCTCATGCGTTAGTTATGTATGATTTTTCCCCGACATTTGCTTTGGGCTTGGCCGTTGACCATAGGTTCCCAAGGCACTTGCAAAGACATGCTGCAAGTTCATCCCTGCTCGGTGTCTTCAGGGAAGGTGGAAGTGGGAGAGCACGTGATGTTGAACCTTGCATATATAATTTGTAGTCTGAGCTAAAGTAACTGTTCTGTTGGCAGCTTTTATTAACACGTTTTCTTGCTCTCCCAGGTTTGTGCTTTTAACAGGACAGTTTCCAAAGTGGATGACTTTCTGGCCAATGAGGCCAAGGGAACCAAAGTGATTGGTGCTCACAGCCTGGAAGAGATGGTCTCGAAGTTAAAGAAGCCCCGTCGCATCATCTTGCTGGTGAAGGCTGGAAATGCAGTGGATGATTTCATCAATAAATTGGTGAGGCAAACATTCTTTCTACCTATGACTTCTTGCTGACTTTTGGAGAAGTTTCCTCTGGAAGTTCTCAATTATTCTTCATTAACGAGGTTTTGAATGCATGGAGAAAACCAAAACACTGATTTATTTTTGGCAGGTGCCATTGCTGGAGACTGGAGACATCATAATTGATGGTGGGAATTCTGAGTATAGAGATACCACGGTAAGCCTGTTTTCTACCCAAATAAAATACACGTGATTCTTTCTCCTCTGATCATCAGAATAGTCAGTCAATAAGATGCCGTCTCCCCTCTGCTCAGTGAAGGCCAAACTGAGTTATCTCTGCAAAACTAGATCATGCAGCCTAATAAAAAGCAATTGTTATAGTAGTTAAGGACTGTTCTGTAAGTATATTTTTATAGAAGTTGCCCAAATTGTCAAAGAATATTTTTATTGACATGTGAAGAGTGAAGGCCTTTAGAAAATTTCCTGTTACAATCTTAAAGAGTTTTCAGGGAGATTTGAAAATCTAAGGATATTTATAGACTACTTGTTCTATCTCAGTCCTATGTGACCATGGGAAAATCTAGTAAGACAGAACTGCTGGTTTGGCTGTCTTGGTAATGAAAACAGCAGAGTAATTACCTGTTTTTCAAAAAAAAAAAAAAAAGCCTGCTTGTGAGCAGGCTGTAACTGTAGAAGTTATGTTAGCATATCTGGGATGCTTACATGAAAATACTGTATTCAAATCGGTTCTTCTGAATCTTAGAAGGGGTGCTGGTGTTAGTCTTTCTGCTTTGGCATCCTGATCTTGGATAAGTGAGTTGGCCAGCCAGAGGGAAAAACAGGTACTGGATGAGGATTAATACTTGGGGAGCTTGCAGCTCCCCTTAGGGATCTCAGCCTGTGCTTCTCTCCCACTCAGAGGGAATTAGTTTCCCTTACAGTTGTCCACGCTTGCACCTTCACTCTGCAACAAACTCAGCAACTCCACCTTGGGCCTAATCTGCCTCCCCCACATCTTTGCACAGCGCATGTATCACCTGACACTTAATTCTGAGCCTTTTCCAGCCTTGGTACTACTATTTTCTATCCAGTGCTTGTAAGGACTTATTTTGTCAGCATGTTTCTTTTGCAAGGATCTATGTCAAAGCAACAGGAAGTTTCCTAATGTTCATTTTGGTGTCTGTAGTACAACTAAGTACAACCTTTCTCTAAGGTTGTCTTCTAGCATGTCCAAAGCAGAATTGAAAACCTAATTTTAGGTCTGAATTGCTAACCTTTGTTTGTAAGGTGCTGGCATTAAAAGGAGTGAAATAATGCTGCTCTGCTCTTTGTTCCAGAGACGTTGTAAGGAACTAAAGGAAAAGGGCATCTTATTTGTCGGCAGCGGTGTTAGTGGTGGAGAGGAGGGTGCCAGATATGGTCCCTCACTCATGCCAGGAGGAGCCAAAGAAGCCTGGTAAGCATGAGCTACTATATTCTTCCTCAGAATGGTCTGCAACAATTGTCTTCTATTCATGTTGAGAGCTGAGGGAGGGAAGGAGGAGGGTGTGGGTGTGGAGAGAACAAGATATGTTGCCATCTCACTTCCTCAAGGCTCAAAATTTCTCGACCTAGCTGGGGTCACGGGGCAGTGCTGAGCTTTCATGGCAGGCAAAACAAAGGCAGGTTTTTCTTCCAGGAATTCACAGGCAAAAGTAGTGCCTACAAAAATCTGAAGGGAGAACTGCGTGCCAGGGGAGAAAAGCATTTTGCTTAAATTTTAAAAAAGTACTGTTCTTGATTATAATTTCTCTTTTGGGGCTCTACACACTTGGAAAGCTGTTAACCATGATGATTCAGGCAGCAGCAAACATCCCTGCACATACTACACACATTATAAAAAGAGGCTTCAGTACATGTTTGTACCGACTATTGAATACATTGATTTTTTTGCAAGTTTCTGCCATGCTGCCTTGCTGTTTTATATTCACGTTAGTGTAAAGGACTGCACATCAATGTTCATATTAGACTTTATCCCTGGTTTCTTATTCCCTCTGTAAATGTGGAAAGAAAAGGTGTGTCCGGACTTTACCTGAGCCTTAGAATCTCTTAAGTCCCTGTCCATTTGCATTAGCATTTCATACCAAGATCAGCCTGTTCAAATTTAATGTCACAAAACCAGAAAGAACGTAACAGTAATCTGCTGTCTGATCATCTTTTTGCCATGAACAGCTCAGTAAAGACAGCTTCTGTCTGCCACCCTTACCTGAACTTTGTCCCCCCTCTCTCACAGCACCTGCAGCCCATGTGCCACCCATGCTCCTTTCCCAGTGGTCGCTTTAGGTTGCTCCAAACTTGGCATTCTGTGATGCTCTCCTGTTGGCTCAGTAATTTACTACCCTTGGGGAGCCTGGCAATGACAAAAGCAGTAACTACAGTAATTACTGTAGTAATTACTGCAGTAACACAGATAACTGTATCCTGACTTGCATTTGTGGCATTTCTTCACTCCTTCCTTCTCCTCCAGATCACCCTGGATTTTTCTCATGGCTACAGAGTGGAATAGGATTTCATTTCAGCTCTGCCACTGATCCTCTCCGAGTGTGAGCCTGTATCATAACCTGCCTCTAGTTCCCCATTTCTAAAAGGGAGAAGATACTATTTGCTCTCCTTTAGGTACATTAGGTTTGTCTGCACAGTGCTGTAAGTGTGACAGGAGCTTTCCCCATTTCTTCCAAACAGTGTCTAGTTCTGGAAAAAACATACATTTTATTTGGCATTGCTCTGTGGTGGGTTATCAACCTGCTAGCATGCCCTCACTCCAAGCTGCTTTATAGTGGGTTACTGAAGGATTCATCATGCCAGTGGATTTTTCTTTTTTTTTTTTTTTCTTCCCCCTTCTTGTCATGTTTGTGTCCTCTGCCTGTCTGCTGAGGCATATTATTTCTCCCCACAGGCCCCACATCAAGACCATATTTCAAAGCATTGCTGCTAAAGTGGGATCTGGGGAACCTTGTTGTGACTGGGTAAATATTTATGTGACACTGACCTTAACTTGTGGTTAGATCTATGCTTAGGTAGTTTGGTTGCTAAGCCTCATGCATGTTTGTCCTTAAGAAAACCAGAGACATTAGCGGGTTGATTTTCTGGCTGACTGCATTCAATTAAAATCTACCATCTCTGAAAACTTACCCCATACAATGGAAAGCCAAAGTTCTGTGGCTGAGTCGTGCTGGGGGAGCTAAGTGGATCTGTGACCCACAGTGTTTTCAGTTAGTACTGGGCTTCCTTCCTTTAGGCAGAAGCAAGCCATGGGCAGGTATTAAACACTGAGAGTGGCGGCAGCACTGTTGCTGATCGCATTTTTTATGTTTCCTGACAGGTAGGAGATGAGGGCGCGGGACACTTTGTGAAGATGGTGCACAATGGGATTGAATATGGAGACATGCAGCTGATCTGTGAGGCCTATCACCTGATGAAAGATGTGGTGGGCATGGAGCATGATGAGATGTCAAAGGTGATCTGTAGTTTTTTGTGTCTTGCCTTCTTGGCTATCTGCTCTTGATGGAGGCAGCGGGGCTTGGGTGAAGCTGCTCATTTGTATGAGTTAATTGTACATGAAGTTAATTTTTCTGACATGCCTTCTGCCAGGGACAGTGCGAAATACTCCTGAGCTTCAAATGAGCTTGCTTCAAATGAAGCAAGCGCGTACACCTGAGTGTTTGTAGGAGTTGTCTGAACTTTCCCATTCTACAGTTCATTTCTCCCCAGGAAGCACCTTCTTGTGTAGAGATATGAATTACCTTGCCTGAAAAAAGCTAGTAAAACATTGAGCATTGTCATCAAGCATGCAAGTCTTGGAAAGACCTTGTTGAAGCAAGCCAATAAGTACGATGTGTCTTGAAAGAGCGGTTGTGTTTCCAGCCTTTCGTGCCTATGATGATAGGCAACAGGACGGGCTATGCCTCTGCCTTCCCAGTTGGAGATGGGTGCTCTGCAGCTCCGAGTCTGGGGCGTGCTCCTTCCCGTGCAGAGCTCCTGCACAATGGCCTTTCAGCAGTGCTGAAATCCCTGGGAGATGTGGCAGGCTACCAATAACTGGTAACTGAGATAGCATGACCCCCTTCTGTATGTGTACGTATATGGAGGTATATGTATACATGTATCAGTAAATCAGTTCATATATATATAGTAGATACATAGTGAATCGGGGTGTGTGTATGTATATGTGGTGTATATACATAGACACTTTTTCTCCTCCTCCAGGTATTTCAGGAATGGAATAAGACAGAGTTGGACTCTTTCCTGATTGAAATCACAGCCAATATTCTCAAATTCAAAGACAGCGATGGCAAATACCTCCTCCCAAAGATAAAGGACAGTGCAGGACAAAAAGGCACAGGAAAGTGGACAGCCATTTCTGCTCTGGAATATGGAGTCCCTGTCACGCTCATAGGTAACCGGTTCTTCGATCTGGCCTTGTCTTTCCTACCTGCACGTACCACATCACAGTAAGGAGCATGGTAACACAGTAACCTCAGAAATGAGCACACGCTGCTGAGCTGGCAGAAGAGGCTCTTCTAGGTGTAGCTGTTGCAGTCTTTCTGCCCTTGAGAGCTGTTACTGTTTTTCTTTGCGGGGCTTGTTTTTACGTTTCCCAAATGTCGGTAGTACTGCTATCATGCTTTTGTCCATGGTATCTTCACAGTGCTGGTGATGGCTCAGTGACAGGTGAACATAAGTGCCGTGCTAGAAATGTCATGCTAGATTGATGCAATGTTCCTCCACCTTATCTGCTACTCCAAACCCCATCATAGCCTTAAAAACATTAAAAAAAAAAAAAAAGAAAAAAGGGGGAGGCAAGACACCCTCAAAACCTTGTTGCTTTTGTAATTGTTTTGAATGACATCCCTAAAGTGTGAGAATTTACCTGTTCACATACATACCTAACAGTCTCGTTAGCTGCCCTTCTAGCTAACCTGGCCTCTGAATGGAGTTGTGACACAGGAGTTGTGATACATCTGCAACACACTTAGAGTGCTCTCTTACCACAGGTCCAATGGAGACTTTCTCTTTGAGTAAAGAAGTTGACTCAACAGATTCTCTGCTCTTGGATTTGCTTTCATTTTCATGCTTTTGCTACCTTTTTTTCCTTTGCCTTGGCTGGTCAAGTCCTATTGTATTAGAAGATAAGAAAAACTATATTCAGTAGGCTAAAAGAGAGTAACTGCAGTGATAGCTATCAGAGGACGTGGCTGCATTCCAACAACTGATTTTTACAAAACAAGTTTTGTAAATGGTTTTGATATTCTACTACAGCTATAGTCTTTCAGTTCTAGGCTTGAAACAGTGTTTCTTGTGTGTGCTGTTAATATTCTCCAGTTTGGGGTTCTTGCAAAGATCAAGGGTGGAGACACTCCTTGATTAGCCTTCTGCAACACCAGGGGAGCATTGTTAGGTAACGATGAGTTGATAGGGAAGTATGTGCAATAGCCCTTGTGCAAACATGGCCCTTCTTAGGTCAGTGTTACTGTGTCTGTGGTTTTACTGCATCAGTGTGACTTGCAGACTTCTGCTTATAAAAGCAGAGTCATGCTACTCCTGCTTTTTCCTGGTTTTGCCCCCCCACTTCTCCTCCCCAGCGAGAAGGAAGTTTTTGCAGAAATGGAGAGGAGCCAGTTCTGATTTTGATATGGTCTGTTAATCTTGCTGCAGAGAGGATCCAGAGTCTTGTGAAAACATTGCTCATTCATCTTTTTTTTGGTTGGTTTGTTTTGGGTTTGTTTTTTCCTTTTTTTTTTTTTTTTTCAGTTCACAACTCACTTAAAAGGTAGAAGTTTGAAGACTACAATAGACTTGATTGCTTTCCTTCTATCGGACCCTGGAAAGGAAACCTTTTTTTTTTTTTTCTCCATTTAACAATACTGTCTTCAATTTCAAATAAGTACAACTTAAACCAGTGTGATTAGGAATTGACTGATCCAGATCAAGAGATTGGTATTCAAGCTTTCTCTTTAGGAGCTGAAGATACTGCTTGGCTAACTCCTTAGCCCTGGCGAATGACATTTAGTAACCTGCTTAGCGATGTTATAAAACTGTCTTATGGGCTTCTGAATACTAGTGTTACGGGCCTACCAGATTTGTAAAACTTATTTCCCCTTATAAGTTAACCTGCTGATTTATTCTTAATTTTAATTGCTCTTATTTTGCATGTGTGTATTTTGGAGCACATCTAGTTAATGTGAGTTGGCATTCATGCAATAGCTTCTTATCTTCAAAGCATGATACAGTAATCGGTGAAGTCTTCAGCCTTGCCTGTCCCTAGACTGCAGTGTGACACTGTCTGTCTTTTACAGATAGGAAGAGATTTTAAAGTAAATTCTTTAAACTAAGAGCTGGTGAAGGATCCTGGGCATAATTTTTCATGCGGATGACTTGTGGCTTTTTTTTTTTTTTAATCATTTGAAAGCAGTATCAGTCAATATTTACCCAGTGGTTTTGCTGACTGGCAGTTTGGTCCCTCAGTAATGCCATTGAAATAATTAATTTGTACACCTCTCTTCCCATGTGACTGTTTCACTACGTATGTGGCTCATCACTCAGTGGTGCTCTCACTGTGTGCTTGAGGACAAGTATCTCAGACCTTAACAGTGATGCTGAACTTTCTAATTATCTCCCCTTTCCTGTCATACTTAAAGGTGAAGCTGTGTTTGCACGGTGCCTGTCTTCCCTCAAGGATGAGAGAGTACAGGCCAGTAAGCTGCTGGATGGGCCTAAAATGACACAATTCAGTGGGAACAAGAAGGCCTTTCTGGAGGACATACGCAAGGTGAGTCATTGTGCTTGCCAGAGTGCTGTATTAAAGCTGCACATCAAACCAGGTTTGCGATGTTGTAAATGCTGGTGAGGAGCTCTTGTGTTTACATTTTATGACAGTTGGTTCCTGCTTTCAACTGTCCCATCGTGCATTGTCTAGCTGTGTCCACAAAGCATAATGTGATCAGTTCCTTTCCTGACCAAAGAACAGTCCAGAAGGAATTCAAGCTAAGCCACAGTGGGCAGTGACAACTAGCTGAAGTGCAGAGGTCGTAATTCATGCACTGGAGCTTACTCTTTCACCCCTCAACACTGCCATCTTTGTAATGGGGATAATAGCTCTTGATCTCTCTCTGTTGAGACCAAACTTTCCAACAATTGGAAAGGATATTTTGATTCTCAGATAGCTGGAATGTGGCTACTGTACTCAACCCGGATGAGATATGGACTAAGCAGAGCATGTAGGCTGTGACGTTTCTTGTTTGACTTTGTGGGACTTCACTTGGAATGTGAATCTGTTTTTTTAGGCCCTGTATGCTTCCAAGATTATCTCATATGCTCAAGGCTTCATGCTGCTGAGACAAGCAGCCAAAGAATTTGGCTGGACACTGAATTACGGTGGCATTGCACTGATGTGGAGGGGAGGCTGCATCATCAGAAGGTAATTAAAATGAGGAGGTAATTTAGTTACTGAAGGGAGAAGAGCAGGCAATTTGGTTTACGTGGTGCTAGACTGACAAGCCTAGAGATTTTCTTGGGAAATCCATGGAGTTAATCTGCTGATAAGATACTGAGAGGCTGTTTCTGTAGATGGTAACCTTTAGGTTACCAGATTAAGCCAATTTTCTGGTGGCTTAGCTACTGCAGATTTTCTTCAGTTTTTGTTTTGTTTGCATCTTTCTCAGTGTTTGGAATCTGAGTCTGGCTGAATCAAATTTTGTCACTGTAAGTTTTGGATTCTGGGCCTATGTTGGAAGCTGTGAAATTTTATTCCTGGTTTACGTGTGTTCTGCCTAGTGTGTTCCTGGGAAAAATCAAAGACGCGTTTGATCGAAACCCTGAGCTCCAGAATTTGCTGTTGGATGATTTCTTTAAGACAGCTGTTGAAAGCTGTCAGGTGAGTTTCCAAGGAAGGAAGAGCATAAAACCAATAGTTTACAGTCTGGACTTCTTCAGCTTCTTTCCCAGGAGTTACCTTCACAAGTATATTTAGACTGAAAAATGAAAAAGTAGAGAGCATCCTTGAAACCTACAGCATCCTTAATCCCAAAGATGTCTAAACAATCCTTAAGCTCTTTGGGACTGTGTATGTGTGTCTGTACGTACATGATGTATGGGTGTAGGAATTCATCATCTATGGCTTCAAGGTACTCTTCTTTAGTAGAGCATATCAGTCTTACAGGATCAGGTCAGGAAAAAAACTACATAGGTGGAGCTGGTTGAAATTGAACAAGAAAGTTACTGTGATGAGGTAGGCTGTACTGAGGCCCAAATTAGAATTTTGCCAGATGGCTGGGTTAGCGACCCATCCTTGAAAAAAATGCCTACAAATGCCTCTTGCTGCTATTTCATCAGAAAGTTGCAGAACGTTAGTTGTAAATGAAGGAAAAAAAGGGGGTTGCATCACTGAAGCACTGCTTTATAAATCAACATCCAGATACATCAAGCGAGGAACTGAGGTCTCGTGTAATGTTGCAAGGTATATTTGTACTGTCAACCTAAAGATAATATAGGAGCAAACAAACACACAGTCCTTGTGTCATGGTTCTTCTCTTTGATACTAGCCAAGCTGCTACTAGAAACTAAAGGTTTCCATTTTACTGTTACAGAAGAGCCTTAGGCAGAAATCTGGCAATTCAGAAGAGCCACGATGTCAGGAAAAAATGTCGAGCCTGTGTGAACATTCTCATCGCTGCCCTGTATCTTGTGCCTGCTGTGCACGTGGATTTCAGTTGTACAGAGTATAAAGCTCTGTTCTGTTACTGTTGTTTGCAGCAGCACCAAAATAACAGTCTTCCAGACCCGCCATTCATTAGACCTAGGTCTGTCCAAACAGTGTCCTGATCTGGACGGAGTTGACAGGCAGAACTAAAACCAGATTATCTGACCAACAAAGAAGTCGTATATTGTCATTAATAATTCTTCTAACTGAGCTGACTATTCCATGCGGGTTACTAACTCAGATGTACAGCTGAAATGAGGATTATCCACATGTCTGTCTGAAGTACTGTGCTGACCTCTTATGCCGGAGGGCTTTGGACTGTGCTTGATTAGAGGTCCTGAAAGTGCCTCAGTGTTTGCTCAGTGTGTTCCCCACTGTGCTCATGCTTTTGGGATGCACTGATGATGCTTATGTGAAAGAATGGCATCCTGGCTGGAGGCTGTGGTTTGATTGCCTGTGAAGTATATGTCTGCACTTTTATTGTCCCGTCTGTTAGCTCGGTCTTACTTGCCGTTATTTTGGATCAGCCTTGTTTATGTAAAATCAGGCACTGCTGCATTTGCTCAGACTTGGTCGTTAGATTTCAGATAACGTCAGATAGCGCATGCTGTTATACTAGGCCCGTTCATATGCCTGCACATACATACCTTTGAGCAAGCACTCATTAGTTTCTTTCTTTTGTCTCCCCCGCTGCCCTTTTCTTCTCTTCCAGGACTCCTGGCGACGTGTAATCAGTACTGGAGTACAGATTGGTATCCCTATGCCCTGCTTCACTACAGCACTTTCTTTCTATGATGGATACAGGCATGAAGTATTACCAGCTAACCTGATTCAGGTAGGTGCCTGGAATAGTGTTGCAGATCTGGCTACTGAAATATCATCATGTTGTTATTTAAATACTGGTCTAAAGACCTCAAAGGTCCTAATCATTCCAACAATGTAAAGATAAAAGGCATAGATTGCCTAATGTAATTTGGTTAAACCTGAATTCACAGCAGTAAAATACTGTGAGGTGTCTGGATAAAGAACACCAGAGATACTGGTATGACAGTGCCCAGTATGCGTTGGTGTTCCACCTGTGGACCAAGGGTAATGAGATCTTTGAATCAGAATGCTTTGGAAAGAAGTATCTTTGAACCGTGGGATGTATGTGAGCGCTTGGTTTTTAGATTAGTACCTAGCAGAAATAATAGACTTGTCTTTCTACAGAACTCTTAATTTCTAGATATTAGTAAATGTTTCATTGCAGTGATTTTGCTAATAATAAGAAAATAACTTTGAATGTTATAATACTGGATTCAGATCTTACTACTAGTATTCCTATAGTCACGTATCAGTAGGTGCAACTTCTAGTACTCACATGACTGTGATATTCACGTGTCTATTTTGTGTGTTCTTATTCTAGGCTCAGCGTGATTACTTTGGTGCACATACATATGAATTATTATCGAAGCCAGGTGTATTTATCCATACTAACTGGACAGGCCATGGAGGAAATGTGTCCTCTTCTGCCTACAATGTCTAATGGAAATATTTCCTCTTGAAGCCAGGATACTGTAGATCTCAGATATTCCTCCTAGAATACCACTTTTTACTGTACTGTGCTAGAATTTGTGTTTGGACACTTTTGTAATAACTTGTGGGTATATTTCACACACACACACACATATATATATCTATATATATATATCATATAAGAAGGCTAAATAAACTTGCTTATAAATGCACTGAGGTGTTTTCTTTCCACTGCTGCTGGTCGAAACTGGCTAAAATGTCTGTGCAGTATTTAATAGAATACATTTTAAACGATAATATTTTTATTGTATTATAGCACATAAACTCATAGGGATCAAGACAGAGATGACCGCATTTCAGTAATTGCTAAAGTGGAGAATGGCAGACAGCACGGTAACGCTACACAAGAGTCCAGGGAGGTAAAGGCCTTTTTTTGGTTGTTATTGTTTATCCATAGCAGGCAGTAGCTTGGTTCTTAAAGATTAATTCCTGGGTGTTCCCCTGCACACAGTCTTTCACACTGTGAGCTCTGTTTTTTGTGAAAGGGTGAGGGGTGGGATGGGTCATGGAGAAACTTGAATGCAGGTCAAGGGTGTCAAGACTGATATTCCTGTCACTGAGCCATTCTCCCTCCAACTGTTTTAAGCTGTCCCCTCCAACTGTTCCCTGTTTTAAGCTCTGGCATAAACTCTTGGCTTAGCTGTGCCCTTGCACTCTTTTCCCCAAATCTCCCTGCTTTTTTGCCTCCTCTTCCCATGGGGCAATTAAAAACACCTTGCAGTAGCATGCAAAGTTTGCCCTATTTGATATCCTCTTCCTGCAATCCCAGTGCCAGTCATCTTCGGGACTTCTGAAAATTCACCTGGGGTGCCTGTACCTTTTTTTTTTTCTCAGAACCTCTGAAGTGTTAAAATTTGTGCTGTGCACTGATTTTTATATTCATTTTTTTCTCCATTTATTTCTACCAAGACACTTAGCTACCTGGTTATTAGTTGAGTTCTGTATAATTAGCAAAAAATTACTTTCAATTTAAAGCAACTTCTGCCAATTATATTGTAAGAGCTAGGAATTCCATAAAATAAATGTGTGACAAATTGCAGGCTGTGCTGCAGCGATGACTGGAGGGTCATGAACATTTTCATAGGCATTGCCCCAGCATTTGTGGTTGGTGTTCTCCAGCAGGAGAACTGTGTTAGAAATTACCGTGGTGGAGAGTAGGAACCATTTTGCCAGTTTATTGTGTGCATAGGAGCTGTGTTTTGGGGAAAAACGGGATCCTCCCAGCCATCTATTTTAGTGCTCAGTGTGATGATAGTGCTGAGAAAAATATCTCCTCTCTCTGGAACCGCATTGCGCGGAAACCTGGCCGCTGCGACGGCAGAGCATGCGCCTCGCTGGGTTTGCCGGGTGTTCTGCCATCTCATTCGAACTGAACCGTCTGGGGGTAAGGGAAGGGATGGGGACAGCAGCTGGCGGCGCCTTGCAGCCCTCTTACTGGCGTACGTTCGACCTCTGCCAGACCCCTGCATCAGCTCCGGACAGAGGGACAAACTGTCGTGGGGCGGCTGGCTCCAGGGCCCAAACGCCGCCGTTCGAACCTGCGTCCTGGTTTCAGCTTAATTCAGAGTTAATTTTCTTCCTAGTAGCTGACATAGTGCTGTGGTTTGGATTTAGTATGAGAACAATGCTGATAACACCCTGATGGTTTAGTTGTTGCTGAGCAGTGCTGACACCAGTCAAGGACTTTCCAGCTCCCCATGCTCTGCCAGGGGCACCAGGAGCTGGGAGGGGGNCGGGGCTGGCCCCCAGCGGCGCCGGGGGAGCGCCCGGCCGGGACAAGATGGAGCCGTGGCGGGGAGCGGGGCGCTGGGTGAGACGCGCGGTGCTGCGGGGTGGGCCGGGGCCCGCAAACGCTCGCGTCCCTGTAACCGCTGGCGATGGTTTGCGCGGGAGCGAGCGTGTCCGTCTGCGGAGACCTGACCCGTGGCTGCCTTGGATCCTTTCAGAGGCTGAAGGCCGCGGTTCACTACACGGTTGGCTGCCTGTGTCAGGAGGTTGCGGAAGACAAAGACGTGCAGTTCAGCAAACAGACCGTTGCAGCGATTTCAGAGATCACCTTCAGGCAGTGTGGTACAGAAGTTTGCGTGTTATCTGTTTGGCCAAGAGCGATTGCTGGAAAAACGGTGCTTAAAAAAAATAGCACTGGCACTAGGTAGCGCTGATGCCTTGTTCCTCGCATTGCGTTTTAAAAAGTACGAGAAATAGGGATTCTGTTCTTCAGACCTGGAAAAAGCAGTTAAATGTACATGGAAATATTGTGGGGGCTACCTGCCTGCGCAACAGAGTGGCACGTAATAACAAGCTATGGTCGCTTCTCCTAGCCAACTTGGATCATTTGCAGTTACACCTTTGTAACAGCTAGAAATGTATTATGTCTCTCTTCCTACTCAGAGTTAGCATTTTAAAATATGTGGTGTCTTTGTGTTTTCTCCAGAGAACTTTGCAAAAGACCTCGAAATGTTTGCAAGGTAGGTACTGCCACACTTGATTGTTACAAAGGCTTTCTTTTTTTTGTACTCAGCTCCAATAACTCGGTAATCTTTAAAAGAATGTCTTGTAATTCAAGTTTTAAAGGGTTTTCTATTGGCTGATTAAATAGTGGCTGTGAAGTTAGGAAATAGATGTTCACCTGTAGGTTCTTGTACAAGTGGCACGAGTGGTTGTTAGGCACTGGAACAGGCTGCCCAGGGAGGTGGTGGGGTCCCCATCCCTGGAGGCGTTCAAAAACCGCGTGGCTGTGGCACTTCGGGACATGGTTAGGTAGGCACGGTGGTGTTGGGTTGACGGTTGGACTAGATGATCTCAGAGGGCTTTTCCAACCTTAATGATTCTGTGATTAATGAGTGTATTGTAAGTGTCAGATGCATTGATACATAGCAGTGCTGGATGGTTTGGGGGTGCCAGATGCCAAGTTCAGTTGGCTAAATGCTACTGTTTTTCACAGGAAGCGTGGGCATTTAGATGTACATGTACAAATGTATAAAATAGGTTTTTGTGTATTACAGTTGAAAAGATAGGCGTGTTTGGTTTACTAGGTCCCTATGAGGCCCTTTCAGCGAGTGTTCTGAATTAGGTGCTGTATGGCCTCTTACAACCAATGCTGGCAAACACATTAAGGGGTGTTTTTTAATTTTATGCAGGCATGCAAAACGAAGCACAGTCACTACGGAAGATGTGAAGCTTCTGGCTAGAAGGAGCAATTCTTTGGTGAGATTCACTGTGTTTTCTGTCTCACAACATTCTTAAACCAATTGGTTAATTCCCAAGAGCATTTCAATGAAGGCTGTAGATGATGATGCAACTGTTGCTCCAGCAATTTCACTGGCATATGGATGGATGGATGGGCACAATCCAATGATTTTTTAAAATTTTCATCTTATTTTGCTTTGTGACACTATGCATCACTGTGGGAACCCAGATCTAACTGCAATTCAAGCAGCAATGTTCTGGTGGCAAAAGTGCAATAAACAGACACATTACAGCATTGCCAATCTTGGAAATCAATAACGCCCCCCCCCGCCCCCCGATACTGTGTTCCTTTGTTTTAGCCTAAGGTCAGGAATACCTTGAGTCCACCTTGATGTGCTGCATCTCCTAACATTGATACAGGGATGATTCACGTTATTGTATTCTCTCGTGCTGATCTGTAACATGTTCAGTGGACTTAAATTCACTAATGTGTTAAGACATACCTGTAAATGCTTCCATGAAGAAGAATACTTCCGATACTAATTTTAATTTTATGTGAGGGGATTTTTTTTCCTTCCATCTGTGATTTGAAATACACAACATGAACTTGCTTGAGAAGGCATAGTAAATGCTGGAGCTGAGTTTTGTGTTCCTAACTATCATGTGCTGTTTATGTCAAGTGGGTGCAGAGGAATCTTGCAGTGTTTCTGTACTCGGATTATATCTCGGCAAACTACAACTCTGAGCAACGGCTAATGTTGCTGTCTTGGTTCTAGAGATGGACGTAGCATACATTTTAAAATCCTAGTCTTGCCAGGGCATTTCAGTATCTGAGGATATCCACCTTAGAGTGAGGGCTTTGTGCAAGAATTAAAACTAGTTGTTTGTCAGCCTTTTTGGAGTGTCTGTCTTTTTTTTTTTTTGTAAGAATTTGCCCTGTTAATTTCTCTTAAACATTTCTCTAATTTCTCATGAATAAATGAAGTTCCTCAGTAGATGACTGATTAGTTTATTGTTCTCAGCTAAAGTATATCACCCAGAAGAGTGAAGAGATCGTATCAAGTAACATGGAGCAAAAGGAGAAGAAGAAAAAGAAGTCCAGTGCGGCTATGGGAAGAAGAACTTCTGGGGAACGAGAAGCAGCTGTGACTGAAAGTGAAGATTCCAACATGGCATGATTTACCTTTCAAGTAAAATCTCTGGTCATTTTCTCTTATTATCCTAGAGGAACCAAACTCTTGGAGATTCCGCTGGCAGGTCAGCAACAGTAATGAATCTTTAGGTTTTTAGGTGAACATGATTAGTTGGATTTTTTTTGTTCCAAAAATGAGAGGTCTATCAGAATTCAGTAAAGCTTACAGCCAAAATGCCTTAATTGTTCACAAAAGGATATCCTACTGTTATCAAAAAGAAAATCCTTTAAATAAAGAATTTAAAGCAGAACATTCTCACTGATCGTAATACCTCAGTACATGCAACTCCCTCCATGCTGCTACTTAGTGTCTCCAGTAATTGTTTGAATTCCTCCTTGCTTCCATTTTTGATACCGTTGCTTAGGTATATTGAGTATTTTATTTTTGTTTTAATAACCATATTTCTCACTTGTTGTCTTGACAAATAAAACATGTCTTCTGTCATTTTTCACTTGTGATACCGCTGGTGTACAATCTTCACTTTCAATAAGCTGCATTATATTTCTAAATTTTACGGTAGTAATGCGGCTCCGGAGGGGTGGTCAGAAATGCATCACCATTGCCCTCTGCTGGACTGGGAGAGACTTACCAAATGCTGCTGATTCAGCAGAAGTGGATTTAAAGACATAAGGTATTAAGACAGGTACAGCCGAGTGACATGAGAAAGTTGCTTAAGGTACTGCGTGGGCAAACTTTAACAAGCAAGAATATGCTTGCCAAGGATAGTCTGAAATATACAGCAAGAGAGGAAAGACTTGATTCATGAGACAAGCTCATCCTTGAAGCCGCTTGTTCCTTCCTGAAGGACACAGCTTAGGGCAGTTCCCCAAAACCATGTTTAAAATCATCAGGTTCTCGTTTTAGTACGACTCACACCTTAAATACTACCCCAAGATAAAGGAGGTGCCAGATGACAAGAGTATTTTTGATCACCCTTGAGAACTTCTAGGTGTAGCCTTGCTCCTTGCTTAAAACCCTTCTCTTGCAAGAAGAGTGTACTTCTGGACTAGTCACTCAGCCCTACGCGGCACAATGGAGAAAGTGATGCTCTGGGCTCCTTACATGTGCTCCGTTAGTCCTGTTCTGCATTTGCGCTAGTAAGCAGTAGCAGATAGGGGAAAAAGCGCCCCTTTTTAGGCTGTAACTATCTCATATTGAGCAAATAAAATCAGGTGCTACAGTGTAGAAGAAAACAGGAATGTCATCAGTCCCTATCTCTGGCTCTATAGAGGAAATTTTACACGATGACACTTTACCTGGCCATCGACCCAATCACACAGGAGATGCAAAAGGTTTTTCTCGGTGCTGTAAGGGAGAAGTCATTAATGCAGTGTTGAAGATCATTAATTGAGAACACTCATTGATGGCAAATCTATTGCTGAAGAAGGAATGTGTTACAAGGTGGAAGCTCTGTTATAAGGTAGGTTTGTCAACTTGAATGTATTAATGATAACGACTTTAACTCAAGGCTTTGATGTTCTAAAATTTTTACCCTGAAAGAAATGTAATGGCAGCAACCCTAGGTTTTCACACGTCTTCTGGCTATGTTTTAGACCTTCCATACTATATCCCTCCCTCTTGAATGCCTGTATGAAATCCATCTGCATGAATCGTAGGCAGGTCAGTCACCCTGTTCAAAAGTTAAAGCTTCTGAAGTGTTACAGGAATAAGATGAAGAAAATGCTTTTTTTTGCATAGCTAAAAGTGTTCATGCAGCTTAAATAAGCTTAAGTGAATCAAACATACTTCATCTCTACAAAATGTAGATCTAATTTAAGGTTAAATTAGATTACAGAGCATGCTTTAGGTGGACAGTTTCTCCTGACTTGCATAGGTAAGGAAAAAATGATCAAGTATCTTTTGCTCTTATCCACTGTTCTGGCTCTAAAGGAGTAACTTCTGTAGGCATCTGGTTATCAAGACGTGGCGCAGTTCCATTTGATTTGCTTCTATTTACCCTATTCCTTTCTTGAGCAGAAAATTGGTATTTATTTCACAGGACTCCTAGGCCTTTAGAAGCATCAAGCATTTTGATATCCTAGCAGCTATCGTTCACGAGGAAGGCCTAGTGGATGTTTATTGCACAGCTTAACTGATTTTTTTTTTTTTTGAGGTCATTAAGCCCAACATGTCAGGAAGAAAGATAGTATGTCTCAAAGTTTGTTAGCTCTGACCTTGTGTGTTGTCCTCAGCTAAGATCTGTTACTTCCTCTCCAAACACACATGCATATACACTACTGGTATACAGAAGGTGCTGGCCAATGGCTAAAGATTGTTTACTGAAAAGCTTTGTGATTATTTGCTGTGGAAGTATCAGATCTGGCAGCAGCATGCTATTTCACTTGGCAGCCAGTGTGGTTAGCTTTGAGTGCAGTAAAGCATGCTTCAAAAATTCCATTGATGCACAGCCATATATGCGATTTCAGAAAGACTTAAAAAGCTTGTAGCTATCTAAAGCAGTGGGAAACCTTTTTACCTGCCATGGCCTGTAATGTTACAAGCCAGAAGTGGATACTGTAAGGAGCAATTACTTGCCCTCCAAAACAGACTGACCAAAAAGTTGACTGCAAGCTTCCCTGCTAAGTCCAGTCAATTGCCATCTGGGTAGCTTCGTCTGAAGTTACCCTAAGTATTTTTGCTTACCTGCTCAAAGCCACTGAACTGTTTATAACATTTATTAGTTACACTGCCAGTCTAACCCCGCGTGTGCCATAATTCAGCTGGAATGTCTGCATTTAATGGGTTCATCTGAATGCCTGCTGTAGGAATACTCATCAGTTGGCATTTAACCATTTAAGGTTACGTTAAACCAGAGGGTTTTGCACGATACTAGGAAACATTTGTACCTCCGAAAACTTCCTCACAAGTTTCAGCTCACTTTTCACATTTTGTCGTATACACCTGCTCTCACAAGAGCAGAGCAGATTGTGCCAGGTGAGAGTTCTGGTGCCATGTCACCAGTATGAACCTGCATCCTACCTAAATACTTTGGACAGGTTAAATAGAGAGTGCTTCTGTATTTAATTTCTTCCTCCTCTATCCTTAAGGTAATGCTGTACTTACCAGCACATTCTTTAATCATAGCAGCTGGTGGGAATATCAAAGCTAGTCCAACAGTAAGATAAAAAGGTTTTAATGATATTAGAAAAAAAAAAGACTTTAACAAATTTAAAATAGCCAGTTAGTAAAAAAGCATGATGATAGTATACTAATGATTAGGACAGTAATACAGACAGGCGAAATACAAGTCTTCCACCCCACAGCCTCACAAAGCAAGTATTTCCACCTTTGCGGCGTTTTACAAGTTAGGGCTTCCGCTGCAGCCAAGAGGCAGGAGTTCCTTACAGAACAGGCACAGAAGTTAAAGGACACTGAGTTTACCTTAACTGATGAAATTACCATGAGAGTGCAAGTTCCTAGATCCACGCTATAGCTTAAAGCCAGACAGCAGCTGGAAAAACTGCACAAGGACAGCTCCACCAGGCGAAATCACAATAAACCCTACTGAAGAATGAGCAGTCTGGGTTCAGCGAGCAATCCTCCAAGTGCCCTCTTCCTGTTCATTAACTGTGCCTCAAAGCGTCTTCCAGGAGGTCTTCCATCCACCACTGGAAATGCTGGGAGGACAAAGTAAGCAATCTGCCTGGGGCTTCAGGAGCTAGATCCATCATTATCAGGTGGAAGCTTCTGGCTCCCAAGCAGGTATTCAAAGCTGAACCCTTACATGCTGTGCTTAGCAATACCATTGTTCTAGTATTCTGCAAAAACTCAAAATCCCTTTGGTTACACATGATTTGAATCATCACAGGGGTTTAAGCCTCAGGACAATGTCCAGACTTTAGTTGTCTATAGCCACACCACAGTATGACCAGCAAACTATGGCTCCCAGGATATATCTTCCTTGTATTGATTCTAATAAAATAAAGAAAAAAAAAGGCAAGCAGCACTTATTTTTTGCGTTTTGAACTAAGCCAGTCTTCTCCCCAGGGTAACGTTTTCTTGCCCTTTGACGTGCTCCTTAGGGAATGCAAAGTCTGCACTTGTTGTAGACGCTTGGAGAGCTCCTGGTCACAGGCTTGCTGCAGAGCTTCAGCTTTCTGCTTGTCCCATCTCAGAGCTGAGGCCAGGGCTTGTGTGTCTTCTTTCAAGACGAGCTGCAGCAAGACAGATTTCTAACAGTCTTTTCTACTAATGCTCCTCCGCCAACAACCTCTCTGCCCACACTGAGAACAGCAGTAATGAGACCCCTGTTTAATACTGGCAATTTGGTACTGAAGGTGTTCCCAGCGTTCATCACCTACCCCATGGGCTAGTGTATTTTCAATATTCTGCCAACACTTAGAGCTTGAAGCTATATTCAGACGTTGAAAGGAACAGAAAGCAGTTACTTAGTTTCTACAGCAGGGAAAAGCAAGAGAAGCAAGCTCATAGCATTATAAAGAACACATGTTCTAATGGTTAGAGTTTACCTAGACTTTCCTTTCCGAGCTATGGGTTTATTTATGCTGTTTTCCAAAATAAGGAGGCTTTTCTTTTGATTTGGGGTGTAAAAAAGAAATATAGCTCGATGCATCTGCATACAAAAAAAACCTTGCTGGTAAGACAGTTGAAGCACTGGCTGACTGTGATCTGGCACAGATCAAACCCAAAATTATTCTGTGACTTTTCAGAGGACAGACTAGGTTACTTGGAATAGTGTCAGCTGGCTATTACAGAGGAGCTCCAAGCAGGGGGTAGTGTTACGGAGGAAGAGAAATCGATTAGATCTCGCCACTTTGAGACGGAGATACATTGACATTAGAGTCTCCAGAAGCAAGGAGCTTCCCCTATAACCTCTCTCTCCAGAGGGAGAGATCTGCCAGGATACGGTTATGTCATTCTCACCCACCTCTAGGTCTTGGCTGTCCAAGCAGAGCTCTGGAGCAGGTTTCTCTTTCAAAGCAGCAAGGATCTGGTCACTGAGCACCGTTTTGGCTGAAGTGGCTGTACTGCTGCTACCTGTGTCAACCACATCCATCTCCTTTCTTGGTACAGTCTCAGATTCTGAAAAGCAGCAGAATCGTTATAGCCTGTGACAAACAGGACAGGAAGAGTGGCCTGGACTGCTTTGAAAGTTTTGAGGTTAATAAAATATTAATAAAATACGCATTCTATCTAGGTGCGCCCTCTAACTTATGAAATCCATAATGTTAAGGATGAGGACACGATTTAAGCTTTTCTGCCAGTAGTCTACTTTCAGGCCTTGTGAGAAATGTGACACCGCAGTGAGAGGACTCCTGGTCTCACCCAGTCAGAGAATTCTTACACCATAGCAGCTACTGCATCAACCACATTAAATAGCTGCTAAGCAAGTGACTCACTCCAGTCCTTCATTTTGCCTTATTTATTCCACTCAACTATTTCAGGCATCTCTGAAAAGCTCCTTCTCTAGCATCCTAATGCTCCCTACCTGCTACTTTGCTTAAGATTCTGTCTTCATTTTTCAGGGCCTCTAGGTAGAGTTCCAGGAGCTGTCTTGACTGGCGTTCTTCTTCTCGTCTGTCCAGCACCTGCTGCAGGGTGTCCTGCAGTACCTGGATTTTGGTTTGACTTTGGGCAAGTTCTTCTGCCAGGTCTGAACGTGGTACATCAATAAGCACCTTAAAGCAACGAGAGTGCTCCTGTCACATGGACCGGCTGAGTAGCTCATTCCATTACACCGATTACGTACAAAAAGACGTAACCTTATGTACCTTTCACAAGGTTTCTTGTCACAGCAAGTCAGCCTAGTTACGAGAGGCTGTGGTGGCACTCCACCAGCCAGCATTCTTTACAGAAGCCAAAAGGCATCCAGGAAGGTGTGGAATCGTGCATTTTTAACAGAAATCCTGACAATCATAGTACCACTTCTTAAGAGTGCATGGGAATACACAAAGGAAAGGCAATAGCCTGGCACTTGGGAAGCTGTGTGTTGCAGGAGGACAAGAAGAGGCGGTTATCGCCGTGCCTCACCACATACAAGGTGTTAAGCAGTCAGATACTTGAATCGATCTCTAGAGACTGGCGGCAGTTTTTCAGACCCCTGTGGAGCAGAGTTGGCACTGCTGCTCAGCCTTCCCTTCTGACACATTACGCAGGTGTCTGGTTGTAAGGAAGGAGCCCACCTCCATTGCCATTTGGCCAAATCTTGACTTTTTGCCCTCCCACTGCTAGGATTGGAAAGCCATGCTGTGAGGGACAGTCAGTGATTAAAAGCATCCTCCTCAGACATGAGTGTTTCCCCTCGAGGAGAAACCTGGCTCCAGCACCACAGCCAAACAGCAGCAGCTGCATTAAGCTTGAGATCTTGTTTAATTATTCTGTTCTCTGCCACCTACTGAGAGAAATGGATGATGGGCAGAGCCAAGGACAGCAATTAGAGGTTTCCCCACTGTACCTGAAGGTCTTCTTCAGACATCAAGATGATGTTAGACAGGTCATCCTTCAGCTGCCTGGCCAGCTGCTTCCACTTCTCTGCAGCACTGTCCACTTCATCCACAGATTCCGAGAGCCAGGCTGTTCCACTGTCTGACACAAGAATCAGTTCCATGGGTCATTCCTGACCCACCAGAGACAGCCTAATTTCCCTAGGTGTGTTCCAAACACCCCTCCCCTTCCATGCTCCCTCATCCACACAGTACCTAAGCTTTTGCTGGACCATTTCTCATTCTTGGCCAGTGCCACAAACTTGGTGTTAGAGGGCAGACACAAGAAGTAATCCTCATCATCCACAATGGTGCCATCTTCTGCCAGCACTAAGGTGACGGGCTCCCTGGCCTTGTCAATAGCCAGAATGCTGCCAGCTGCAGGACGGAAAAAATACTCACTGAAATAATTAAAGTGATATACGCTGTGTCCTTTTATTACACCCACCAGAAGAGACAAGCAACTCTGAGTAATTTACTCAGAGCGGGCCCTGTCCCCGCACAGCTCTGCACGCCAGCTCTTTCCTAGGGCAGACTCGGGAGCTGCCCCTCCGGGAATTAACGCTCTTGGCGCAAACCCCGGCACACACCTGGGAGAAGGCGCGTTTCGGCGAAACCGCTTCCAGAGGCTTGTTCCCGCCGCCCTTCGCTTCCCCCGTCAGGGAGCGCCCCCCGGGGACCCGCTCTCCTTCCCTCTGCTCCACGGACCGGGCCCAGCCCCGCCGCCTCCTGCAAACCGCGGGCGGCCGCGCCGGGAAGCCACGGGAGCCCACGGGGGATGGGGGGCGGCCGGCACCGGCACCCGCGGGCTTTCCCGCCCCGAGACGGCGGCACCGGCCCTCACCCTTGTCGCGCAGCTCCCGCAGGCAGGAGGCCGCGACGCCGTGCTGCTCCCGCCCGTCCCTCCGCCGCACCAGGCAGCGCTNACCGGGGCAGCCGCTCGTTCCCGGGGTGCGGATCCCGCCCCGCGGAACCAGCGCCGGTGGCTTAAGGGTCGCCCCTTCAGCTGCCTTAAGGGGCGACCTTCATAAGAATTAGGAGATTATTCTCGCCCAAGCTGCCTTGCCCCCCGGTAGCTGTCCGGCATGCCGGCTTTGAGCCGGTGCGGCGCGCTCGGCCCTGCCGCCGTTTCCCGGTCGGTTACCTCGCCGAGCGAGCTTTTCCGTAGCGCTCCTCTGCGCTGCAGGGCTGTGGGGCTCACGAAGGAACCCTGCGAAAAACTCTTTTGGCGTCGGCAGCAATTTGATTACTTTTAAAACAAAGCAGTAGGACGAGCGTGCCTAGGTATGGCCAAATAACACATGACCTTACAGACAGGTGTGCTGGCTGTCAAACCGTAATACAAACAGAAAAACGTACAATAATCCCGCCCTGGCGTGTACGGGCGCAGCCCCGCCGGCGGGGAGCCCCCGGGGCTGCCACAGCGAAGGGCGATCCTCAGGGGAGCTCCTGCTGCTCGTACAAAACCGGACCGGTTATGTGGGCCGCCAAAGTAAACGAGCAGCGAGCGATGTCCACGGTTACGCCTGCCAGCGGCCCGGCTGGCTTTTCCGGGCAAGGAGAACTTTTCTGCCAGGCAAGGCAGGACGCCGCAGCCCACGCCGTCTCCCGGTCTGTGGCTTGCTCTCCTCGGGCCGGCCCAGCCGCTGGCCCCCGTCCCGGCGGGAGGCCGCAGAGGCCGGACACTCGTGGCAGGAGTGGCTCCCCGCGGGGCGCATCCGTNGGCGGCGGCGGCGGCTCCCTCAGGTGCGCTCCCGCCGCCCCGTCTCCCGCCCGCCGCTGGCCAGCCTGGCGCGGGAGGAAGGGCGAGGGGCCGCGGCCCGGGTGAGACCGCGGTGCTTCGTCACTGCCGGGGTACGCTCCGCTGGGGAGGGCCGGGGCGCCCCGCTTAGCGGCTCCGTGCGCCTGGCGGCACCGGCTCAGCTTCGCCGTCTCGGGGGAGTTGGCTCGGTAGTTTGGCATCCCGCCCGGTGCGGGAGCCGGTGCGGGGCACGGCGCACCGAGCGGCCACACGCAGTTCCCTTTGGAGGAGCTGCTCAGGCCGGGCCGCTAGACAGCGGGCGGGTTTTCACTTGGGGTCTGTACGGGAAACTCCATAAAGCANGCCTCGTTCTGCCTGCAGCGCGAGCCGGTGGGGCCACGCGGGGCGCGGGGGAACGGCGGTAGGGGCGTTCCATCGCTTGGGCGGGGATGGATTAGCCGGGCCTGGGAAGATGGCCTCCTCGGAGCAAGCGGAGCAGCCCAGCCAGGTGAGCGGGGCCGGCGCTCTGCCCGCTCGGCGCGNGGCGGGGAGCACAGCCGGAGGGAAAGGAGGCAATTGATGTGTCAGCTGGGTTTTGAGAGGAGGTGGAGTACTAGTTAGGCAAAATGTTGTTTCTGCCTTGCAACTGCGAGGGAGAAAGATCCTTGAACCAACAGCATAAAAGGGGCAAAGCTGTGACAGGCATCGCATAAGCATTGTCAAAAACTGAATGGGGAGGGTAAAAGAGATGTGTAGGATCGCTGGCTTGAGTGCATGCTCAAGAAACATATTATTTTAAACTGGGACTTGAAATGAATGGGGGAGCCAGAGGGAGAAATGGAAGTATGATGGAGCTGTACGTAGCGTAGGTTTCCTGTCACTTGCACTGGCTTGCTCCTGATCCGGGGTAACTTGTATTTCATCACAAACTCTACCTACCTCAAATATAGTGACCTCCTGGCAGGTCTCTCATCTCACCAGTATCTCAGACAGATTCCTGAATATGTGATACCAGTGGAATTTTGTAAAACCCTTCAGGTGGCTGCAGAGGGCCCTCCTGCAGCCAGCAGGAGATGAAAGGTCTGGCTGCTTCAGCAACAGGGAAGAAAATAGAGCAAAGCTCCACCGACACGCTTTTATGTGCAATCATTCAAATCTGTCCAGATTTGACTAAATTGCTGTGAACCTCTCTGTTGATCCTTCTATTTTGGACTGAGAAGGCTGAGTTTGGAGGGAATATTGTTGAACTAAACTGAAATAGAAATAATCACACAAAAGTCATACTCTGACTAAGCAGCACACATCTCCTCCTAGGTTGTGAAAGGCCAAATTACCAAACTCGCAGTAGGCTTGCTGGGCAGTTTCGTATTGGCCACACGCTTTCACCAGTAGTAGTTTGAGGTGCAGGCATTACAGTCCATTCCTCATGCCGCGAGTGAATGCTTTCAGAACGAGGAAACCTGGAACAACCTGGGACCAGTCCATAAGCCACTTGGGCAGTCGACAAGGCACTTTACTACAGGTTTCTGAGAAAGAAATCTGGTTAATTGGCAAATGCGGTTGCCTGAGAAGCATTCAAGTTCTCTTGAGTTTAGTTATAGTATACTCCCATTGCACCCTTTTTTAACATTTATTTAGTGTTGCCATACCTCAAAAGAAGGCTCGATGTTTGGAAATGGAAAAGTCTTGCTTTTTAGTGGGTCTCATAAATGTAGCCAGAGCACCCCCTGGGTTTCAAAATTCAGGACATTAAGAAAGTCATTCTGTCACTCTATAGTGAAAAATGGGAACGGTAACTCTTACTTTCTGGGTAACGTGGAGAGTTTTTCAGGCATTGTCTGTAAAGAACATAGTGGAATTAATGCTTGTGCATTCAGGAAGAATTTGAGATAAGGCTGCAAAGTTCACTTTTGACCACAGAGAGACTTTTTGTGGCAGCTCCTCTGAGGAGGGAGGTGGTCTGAAGCCTTTGTGGGTCAAAATGGTCAATGGCTGCTCCCCTGCTGGATTCTCTCATGTTGTATGCAAAAATGCCGGATTCTCGGGCAACAGCACATTGGTTGCACCCCTTTCGGCTCCTGGCCTGTCATGACTTCATTGGTGGCAGAGCTCTGGTGGCCTGCCCTGCTTCAGGTGTGTGAGGTAACACTCAGGTTCAGCTAAAGGGTAGCCACACTAATACTTACACCGTCCGCACGTGCACCAGGAGCAGCCCTGCTTGTGTATTAACTTTCTCCTGCCCCACACGGTGTGCTTGTGTGGAGACAGAGGGGTTGTTCTGTCTGTCCGAGGCTGTCGGTGCCTGCTGCTGACGGATAGCCCCATCTTCACCCTCTAGGACACCTTGCACCTTGCGCTGGTGCCACATTGCTCATCCAGAACTCTAGCTGTGCAGCGTTCAGTGCTCTCAAATCCTGTTGGCTTGGATGGGAGTTGAGAGAATCTTGCAGCTTTGGCCACAAAAAGCGAGTGTAATTGAAGAATATATAGCGCAGCAGGTGAATTCTTAGGGAGGCAATTTTGGAATAAAACAAAACAATGGAAGTATCTTTATTAGTCTACCAGAATGTAAATGCCACTTACGCAACCTTTGCAGTTTTGACACTGTTATCAATGTGTGGAAAAAGTTGTCCCCATTGCATACTAAATGCTTAGAAAATTTTAAAAAATATTTACTTTACCGCTGATGATGCTGGTTTATTTATTATCAAGCATTCAACATAAGGCTATGAGTAGTAGCACTGCCTTGCTTAACATGTTCATGTTTGGGTCCTATCTTGTTTCCTATTAC
This sequence comes from Scopus umbretta, assembly GCA_013400535.1. Taxonomy (NCBI): domain Eukaryota; kingdom Metazoa; phylum Chordata; class Aves; order Pelecaniformes; family Scopidae; genus Scopus; species Scopus umbretta. Next base: position 10,890 of record VZTL01053602.1, on the reverse strand, counting down.
AAATCCAGTTAGTTTAGGTGCTGAAAAGGGAGTGTCAGATATCTTTTGGCTTATTATCTGGTTTTCTTAGTTTAATTTTCTCATTCTCATGAATTAATGCATTGCCTCAAGCATTGTGGGGAGGGGGGAGTGTTGTAGCTCAAATGAAATCATTTACATAGATAGAATTATATTCCAAAGACAATAAACACTTCTACCAGAGATTTTAAAATACTTGGTTTTGTTTAGAAATCATGGTCCTTGGGCCTTTAGCAAGGTCTTTACTAAAAAGTAAACAGAAGAGATCCCATCTCTCTGTTACTATTCCTTTCAGTAAAAGAAAGAGAAGAGCATGATGATGGTATAGCCTATGAAAAGAATAACCGTTGTCTGATTTTTCTTGACTATCAGTATTTCTTTGATGTTGAATACTTTGGTGGTATATTTGGTGAGTTTTGGGTCCGCCAGCCAGCAAACCAGTCATCTGGTATTCCACTTATCCGTAAATCCCAGTAGTGTGAGAGAAATGCTTTCACATTAATTGGCAGTAGCCCTGTTGGTTTAGATAGATACGTGTAAATTTTTCCAAGCTGCTTAGTTTGGGACACAAAATGATACCTAATTATCTGTACTGTTATGTGCAGCAGGTGAGAATCCCTGTAGCCTGGAAGTCAGTATGTAGCTGGTTGTGCGAATCATAAAAGGCTTGAAATTGTTAAAATCAGTGGCTGAATCTGACTTGGTACTGCAATGGCAGTACAGCCACTGAGGTAGGGTAGGCAGAGTGGATTCTGTATGTGGGATTCCTTTCTTTGTTTTACAACGCTGGAAGGCTCACTCTGCTAAAAACAGACTACGTATAAATTTAATGAAAGAGTCTGAGAAAGGAGGGATGCTAAGGTGACCAGAATGCACTGGTGTTCCAACATCTTTTATACTTGGTGATGTTCTTACATGTGGTTTAGTGGGGAAGCAAGAAGAGTACTAAGGCTCAAATCTTGTTTTTTTTCTAAAGCTTCATTATACCCACAATTTGGATTGAGTCTACCATCTAGCTGCATTTTTTCTTCATGTAAGGAAGTAGTTAAAGCAAATTTAAAAGATGTTGAAAGATGCTTGATCCATTGCTCCAGAGACTTAATTGACTATTAATTAGCCAACATATAGGTAAATTTTCCTCACCACTTGCCTGTAGCTCTTGACTGCTAAGCCTCTGGATTCTCTGCCTTAAAAGATGGTTTTACGGTAAAGATAAGCGGTCTCTGGACTGTGATGTCTGTTGTTTTCATTAAATACAGCTATTGAACAGCCATCGCGTGGAAAGGGTGGAATCTTCTTTGACTTGTCTCAGAGCTACCGTGTTCTGGAGGGTTACTGTCCCCTACCTTATAAGACCAGTTCCTTTGCTGTTACACTATGCCTTGTACTTGGAAATCTTGCTGGAAGGAAAATGCAGATCTCATTTAAAACATTGGCAGCTTTGGACAATGCAGTCAAAGTACCATAAATTATCCAACTAATCATATATATGTCATCAGGTTATGTACAAGCACGTCAGAATTTTTTAGTATTTGTCTTCAGGATCAAGACTCTTACCTGTCAATATAATACAAGTTTTCTCACAGTAACCCAGGCTGCATTTCAAATCCTTCTTTGGGCAGTTTCCCAGGTTGGCCAAATTTTGTGTGGAGTGACAGTCCATAAATACTAGTGCAGCTCCTTAGGGCAGAACATACAAGCTCTAGCGCTTAGGATGCTCTGGGAATTTTCTGAGGATATGAATTCTGTGGTGGTTTCTTTTTTCCTTTGTGCCTTTGTGACTTTACTGTTTGCACCACACATCTGTAGTTTTTGTCTTTGCGAAGTCAGCTTAAGTAGTTAAAATACATTGAATTTTCCTTGAAACATGATACAGAAGAGCAAAATACATATATTCTTAGGAAACTCAACACTGAGCGCAAATGCCTTCATGGAACAATTCCATGGAAATGGTAGTTAACAGCTATAGGTACTTTTTTGAAGCATTCAACAGGAATTTTATCTGTGCGGCTCTTTGTCTGCCTCTTCTGAGCAGTTCTGTCCCAGTGCTAACTGAATTTGATGCGAATCTTTTCTTTGACTTCAGTGTGCTATGAATTGGGCCCCAATATTTTAGAGTATTAGCCGCAGTAAGATACCTGTGTTAGTCCTGGGGTTTGACTGAAGAAATAAAATAGAGCATATGTACCAAATAAGTTTATCCACAATCTAAGCAGGTTCAGTTAACTTATTAATAAATCATGCAAGCCATATTCTTGTGTTGATTCTCATATGTTTTCCATATTTTGGGAGGAGTGGATGGATCTTGAGACTGTTCATTATTTTTCTTTGATCCAGCTGTAAAAACATGACAGCGATATACAATGCATATAAAAATGGGAAGCCAGTGACAAGGTTGAAGAAAGAAATGCGCTTTTCTTGGTATCGCATAGCATTGTCTGCGCTATAGACAGACTAGGCAGTGTGACTTCCAGTCTGGTGTTGAAGCTGATATTTGCTGTGGTTATGTCAAGTGAATTCTTAGTGGCTGAAATTTTTGCAGATATATAGTGGAGTAACAAACATGATGATGACTGCACGTGAGGAGCTTAAGGGCCTCTCTAGAGAGTCACTGCTTAGCTGTGAGATCTGGCTGGGCCCCAGTGATGGTAATGATGTCTGGAAGCAGCCGAGTTGCAGTATATTTGAGTTTTTGGCACCCTCTTGTGGTAAATACTTATTTTTATCTATATTTTTTGCGTATTTTGAAGATGGGGAAAAAAGTCTTGAGATACTTTGAAAGTGTGGTATATTGCATAATAGTGATGAATACAATGGGAGGAAAAAAGTCACTTAAGGACCTTTATGCTATCACTTGAAGGTTTTATCTTTCCCTTTATTCAATGAATAGGAACTCTTTCCTTCTAACTGAAGCCTCAAAACTTGTCTTCATTACTAATAAAACGGCATTTTTTTACCATCAAGGTAACCAGTATGTGTCACCTCTCCTAAGATACAAAAAGCACAGTGAAGGCAATATGGTTTAGACCATCTTAACGTCATGTGAATCCCATTTGAAGGTAGATGGTTGAACAAGATAAGTTTATTTTATGGTGGAACATAGGTGTCTCTACCTTGGGAGTGCTGATATGTGTGAGTTACACAGAGATCAAACTGCTTTTTTTGGCAGTGAAGAAAAGCCCAGAGGGTAGTTCTGTAAAACGTGGGACTATGCTAAAATATTATGCCTGTTCTTGATGAGTGAGTGAATACGAGCAAAACTGCAGGTGAGCCTGGAGGGCGGAAGCTCCTGAATTTTTAGTCTAGTCCAATCTTTGGCTTGCTGTCCTGCTTTAATCACATAGTTCCACTTTCCTCCTGTGTACCACCCTTTCCTAGTGTGCAAGGTAAGGTGTTCAGCATCTGCCCTAAAACTACGTCTCTTAATTATGTGTGGGGAAACAAGGATGGTACTGGTTCTGCTGACATATTGTGAGGTTTAGTTAAATAGTTGTTTTGAGATCTTTAGAGGCATAGTGCAGGAAATAGAGGGTGCATTAATGGATCATGGAAATGGGAGAAGCATGGTGTCAAATTAAGTTTAGTCCTTCTAGAGAGGAGAAAGTGAACCATGGAATCAGAGGGAGGTACCTTTGTGTGCACTTCAGTAGCAGTACTTTGGGCTTCTGCAGCATTTCTTCCCTTTAGTATCACAAAATTCTTTGCAGATGTTAAGTCCTCATCAGGTCCCTTTGAGACAGGCAAGTTATCCTCATTTCATATATGATGAAAATATCCTGTCTTATACTCTACGACGTGACAAGTGTTGCCACCAAGAGTTTAGTGGAGGGAGTCCCAGTTTCATGCTGTGTTTGTTCACCATGCCATGTATTTCAGAATTTGAGTTAGGGTGAACATTTTTTTCATGACATCTCTTGGTTGTCTCTCTGGCTGTTCACTGCTGGCTTCCTAAGGCAAGTTCTGCAGATTCTGTGAATTCTTTTCTTTTAAATGGGGACTGCTGGAACTAATTTTTTTTTTGTGATTCTGACCTTTTTGTCTTCAATCCATCACTGCTACTGATAGCACAATCAGGTGCATCTGCCTAAGCCCTGCTCATAGGAAGAGTGGTCTTAACAGACAAGTATTTCTAATTATGTCCATCAGGTGGCAATGTAACCTCAGTCTTCTTTTTGCTTTACAGGCTGGCTCCTGCCCTGCAACTGAAAATGCAGCATCTCGGGAGCCACTGGTAAGTTCTCCAAGCAGCAGCATATAATTTCTTGCTGATAATATAATATACATGAGTTGTTCTCTTTGCTGCATCATTTTGCATCCATTGTTTTGCTTTTCGAAGGAGCTGGTGCTGTATGAAAACGGTGTAAACTGCCTTATGTTGCCCTGCTGTTGACCTCTGAATTCTGACCTGTAGCTGTAACCTCCTGCCTTGCTGGGGTTAGGCATGGACCACCTAGGCCACTGAGTTGTCCTTGAGCACGGACTGCCTGTCCTAAGTGTGTGCAATATATGCTCTTGGTCTGTGCTTATTTAGTCAAGAGTCTGAAGAAAGACTTGTGCAGCATAATTTGAACTGAGATTCTTAGTGCTATTGTCTAATAAAAAAACCTCTCTGCTGCTCAGAGACCTCACTCAAGCTGTCTTTATTTTCAGCTGCATGCAGAGTGAGCTTAGAAGTCTCTGGCAGCTGGCAGTGCATGTCATCCAATGTTTTCATTCTAGAACCATTTTGTAAAGAGCGCTAGTATTTTTCGTGTATGAGGATAACTAGGAGAACCCTGGTTTGTTTTCACTTTTATGGTGACACCAAGTGGGAGTTGAGCCAGCACTCTCTGGAGCTGCAGTGTATGTTTTTTTACAACCTTCTTTTTCTTTTCTCCCTTACTTTTCAGCCATCTATAACTCAGTCAAAACCTTGCCAAAATACTTAGCCCATGTTATTGTCCTAAACAGATACATCTCTAATTGAGTTTCTTCTCTGGCTTTCATTTGGTGATCATAGTGAATACAAGCTGTCTGCAGGAAGAAGACTCAAGTACTTTCCATAATGGTGTGACACTGGCCACATCAGAGTATTTTTACCTTGTAACTCTTATCTGGAGAACCCAGGAGATGATTTTTAAAGGAAGGATGAGAGTAAAGACTGTGAACTGAGAAGGGTCAGTAAAGTGCATCTAATGAAAGGGCTGTTCATGAATTCTCTTGAGCTGTGCAGTGAAAATCTCTAGTCTAGTAACACTGTGCCATCCCTTAATTGCATAGATATCTGCACGTGAGATTACCTGAAGTTGTTATTGATGCCATGTGCTTTGTAATGGGTTTGGTGGTTTGTTTTTTTAGGGGTTGGTTTCCCCACCCTATCCCAGGAGGTCATAGCAGGCAGCAGGTCATCACAGCCTGTGCTAGTTGACAGTTCATTCTCTTTCTCAAGGCAGATTACCTTTGATTTAATTAATTTCTTACTGTATATGCAACGAAGAATTGCTCAGAGGAAGCACATAGCAGTTGTCTATCCTTCTGTATAGGTGTATATTCCTACTATATAAAAGTATTTATAAATTTAAAGAACTCCAATGTAAACTTCACTCTCACAATGGTGAGTCTTGCATGTGGGCTAATTAGAGCCCTTTGAAAGGTGGAAGCTTTCTCCTTGTTTTTTCATTAATTATTTTTTTTTATATTAAACTCTCACAGTCTTTGTCACGTTTGCTTAGGAGTCATTATTGCTTCCAGCTGAGTATCTGTAGAAGCCTTATTAAATGAGCAGTTCAGTTCTGTGAACCAGATGACCTAACTTCCATCACACTGCTGTGGCTTCTCTGTAGCCAGGATCACGCGTGCTGCCTTCTAGTGCATGCAGTAGATATCGGTCCATAAAGCAGACTTGCAGGCACATGGCGCCATGTCATAAAAATGTTTACGGAAACACCAGAACAAACCATGGCATGAATCCAGCAAATGGCTTTGTATGGGAAGGCCATGTGCTCAGGCATATCGTTGCTGACTTCAAATCTGCTGTTAAGCGGTTGAAGAAGACTCACAGAATCCAGAGGAGGGAGAAAAGAGTCTCATGACCAAATTCTGCTCTGTACCCCTTTACCTTTTTTGACTTCATTGGTGACTGAAAGTACTCAGTGCTTCATGGGACTGAGACCTCTTTGGAACGTATCAGTGGTGTTATGCACAAGTATGAGAAAGCAATAGAATTAAAACATCTTGCATTGTATCAGCAGATGTCATTATAGGCTCAAACTAGTTTTGTACTGTATTTGTGGTTCTAGTGGGCACTGTATCCTCCAAGGTGCTAAATTCCTTCTGCTCTGTGCTCAGTGGCACCATTTTCTGTGTACTCTGTACCCCCACAGCCTGCTCCTTTCCACAGGATTCCAGGAGAAGCAATGATTTCTAGGTGTTTGCAAGAGGACTTCAGCATTCTGCAAGATCATGTATCAGATGCAGTCTGACACATCATATCGTGTCCTGCATTTTGGGTCTTCAGAGCATACCTTGCCAAGGTTTATGGCCTTCAGAATGGCGCCCTACAAACTCATGCCACACTCCTAATTGCTCTTTTTTCAACCCACTTTTGAGGTTTTGAACTACCAAACTGGAGATCAGGGACTCCACGTCCGTGCCATTAATCCCTTGAGTTACCCAGTGTCCTTACAATAAACTGTCCCAACTGAAAAATACTCCCTAATAAGAGGTCATTGTGTTACAGTACTGACAGTGGAGAATGAGTTGGAGGGGGATGGGAAAAGCTATAATTTTTGCAGCAGAGAGCGGACACTCATTTCCCTAGCTGTCGGTCTTGGCCCATTAAAATTTGCCGTGTAGCTCCATAGTGGGAAGTGTAACCTTGTGTTAGCAGAGTGTCAGCATCTCGCTCTGCTGCTGTTTACAGCCACGTTTGTCATCGTCAGTGCGGGATCAGCTTCTCCTTGAGTCCAGCTTATCAGTGAACACTGCTGCATCCCTTTCTGCTTGTATGTGCAGCCACCTCCTCTGATAATCCTCTGAACACTTGTAGAATTGGAATAGGTTTGTCTTTTTGCAGCCACTCGAAGTCCTGGGATGTGCAAAAGATATAACCACATAGGACAAAACCCCTTTCTGCGAGGTTAAAGCATTAGAAAATCCCCTTTTCTTCTCAAATCTTTGTTCTTTGGTCCATTTTCTCTCTTTAGTGTAATTATGTTGTCTTTTCTGCTTCTCTTTTTAGCTTGTTTTGTCCCTCCCTAGCAGCATCTTGTAGCTTTCTAACCATACTGTGCTGCTTTCGAGATGTTTTCAAGAGCTTGAATATGTTTGTTGTTGGCCTTTGCTTTCTGCCGAATCTGCTATAGTCTGAACTACAGCTATAGAGGTTATACATATGATTGCCCCTAACATGAGCCTGGCTTGTAGGAAAAACCTAAGAAAGCAGAGCTTATAAGCGAGGTCTTTCTACATGCTGCTTGCTTGTTGTTTTGGGGTTTTGTTTTTCGTTTGTTTGTTTTTGTGTTTTTTTTTCCTGCCATGAAACATGCTCATTCCCTTGCTGGTGCTTGGTATCTGGAAGAAGTACTAGTTGTAAATATAAAAGCACTGGTTGTAAATGGAAAACACTCTCTTGGTTTCTCACTAAGTTACAAAATCCCTGGATCATGGTATGAGAAGCAGGGTATTTTTTGCAGATTATTTAACTTTTCTTGTTTTATTTTTGGCATGTGTTGTTTCTTTCTGTTTCTTGCTGCAGATGATAGCAGTTAGCACTGAAATATGGACGTTTTATTCCCCTTTTTACAGGCTGTTGAAAGGTACAAGGTAACAAGTTTGTTGGTATGTGCTGGAGCCCTCGTGGCTTTTCCTCACCCTTTGTTAAACTGATTTTAAAATTTTTAAGGGTCATGATAATGGCCAGAATACTTTTAACACCCCTTTTTGTGCAAACGTCGTAGGGGACACTGCAGACATTAATTATCATGTTTAGGGAATATGTCTGTGTTATCTCCATTTTCTAGAAAAGCTAATTGAGATACACAGGGTGACCATTCAGCCAGGTTCATCCAGCAAGTTGATGGCATAGATGTGAGACCGAGTCTGGTAGCCTGGTAAATGAGGTAATTTCTATTTCAGGGGCTTCATTCTGCCTCTTTTGTGTCTTTGGAAAAGCCTCTCGCCTTGCACGTGTAATATGTTTTTTGAAAGTGATTGTGATATACTGCTACTTCTTTAGTTCATCTTTTTTCTGGTTTCGACTACTTTTCTGGTGATTGATGAATAATAGAAAAAATGGAGAGCAGAAACGAGACTTGACATTTCTATATGCATTGTGTATCCGCAGGCCCAAAGTTGCATCAGTCAACATGTCCACGCTGAACACATTTGGTGTGTGTGTCTATGTTTGATTTCCTGAACCATCAGTTGAGATCTCAGATTGAAGCCATGATGTTGGGCTTGGTTATGGGCATATTTAGTTCCTCTACGTTTTTTGTGTTCAGCTGCTAGGTTTCCTTGGAAATAAACTAGTAAAGTTTGTGATACATGTTTATAATGGATGAAACTTTTGAAACTGAAACTGGACAGAGTTACTTACCCTTTTCTTAGCTGCCTGGATTTGGGTGCTTAGCATTCAGTGACAGACAATGGAATTACTAGATCCTGTTTCGTTGCCTCCTTTTAAACCTTATGTATTCTGTTAAGCTTCCTCTTAAGTGGACTATGGTTAAAGAGAATTTCATTTAGGTTTCTGAGGAAGGAGCTTTGCAATCAAGATTTTAAGTTTGACTACTTTTAGCTCTAATCGGTGTAATTAGAAATTGATGGACCCTGACACTAACAATACTTTAACCATGTGAACAAAACCATGAGTGGGAATGAAGAAAGGTTACAGAACTGTGTCGTAAGATTTAAGAAAGCTTGTTGGGGCTAATATTAGTTAAGAGTACTCAGAATCCACTTTTGATGAACAAATCTTTGGGCACACTAAGAATCCATGTCACTCTTCTTCTTATGAAGTAGTAGATGCTCTTTCTGCCCTATCAAACCCTACAGAAAACAAGATACACGGGAATTTTTTGAAGATTCTCCTTTGACTGAAATTGTTTGAAATGAAGACAAGAAAGATGTTTTCACTGAAAAACTCATACTTTGTTTTCTAGAACACATTCTTAGGCAAGGGATACCATGTATTATCCTTATCCTTATCCTTTCTTTTAAAGTTCAAGGATTAGTCTAGATTTGTATAAAATGTGATTTTTTTCAGAAGAACTTTTGTTTCCAGAATTGATGTGAGGGACTGGAATGTACTGGAGGGACACTCCCCATCAAACTTCTGCTTTCCATTTTCCCACTGTTTATTGTTTAAGACAAGATTTATACCTGTTTACCGTACAAATTTTCTGTCTGCCGCAGTGGGTTTGTTCGCGGTGGTGGCCTAGACTGAATGATTCTCTAAAAGTAAATCTATCCAGAGGGGATTTCCAGATAGCCAGAGTCAGTAGGCAACTAACTTACAGCCCCCAGTGAAACATTAGTAAGGATAATTTACCACCGTCAGCAGAAGAGAGAGAGACTATCAGCTTTGTGACCTCTGGTACAGGCAGTACCCTAGTGGTGTGATAATGCTTCCGTTCATTTGGGGAGGTCCTGAATGTGTTGTGGTGGATTCCCAGCGCTGGACAATAATTCCACCAGGCTGTGAAGGGCAGTTGCTGTGCAGATTTCAGTTTTATTTGGCCTGGAACAGGGAGCCAGAGGTGTGTGACTGCCTTACAGAATATCCTTTGGTTTGCTGCTAAGAGAATTCTGTGATTTGCGAAGCAGACCTCTCTTGTGTTTGACCTTCTGATAAGTTTGAGATTACTGGTTTTTGCCTGGTTTTGTGTCTTAATTCTGCGTGTTCATTGACTACTTTTGTTGTTTGTGCAAAATGTACTCACTTAATCTGTCAGTTCCTCTTACTCTGTTGATTTAGGCAAATATATTAATTTGCAAAGCACACAGATGCAAATTTACTTACTGAGCATAGGTAAAGGAACACTGTCACTTCAAGTTAAATTGCTCGTCCGAGGTCAATGGGAAAGTTTTCTTGGAATTCCTTTCAATCGCAATTATAAAAGAGGGTAGACTATAGTAGTTTGGGATATAACTTCTGTTGTAGCATTATATGCTAATGTATGAAAGCTAAAAACTTGCAGTAGTTACAGGCCAAACCAGGCTAAGGCCCTTTCAGACTACAAAATCTAATAATGGCCTTGCCTCTCCGCAAGAGCTTACAGGTTAAATGACACTTCAGAGCCCTTGGGTGAGGCAGCAGAACTAGCAAAGGTACAGTCATTTTCTATTGCTAACAGTGTGGCGAGTTAGCAGCTTGTAATCTTCTCTGTACACTTGTGCAGAAGAGAGCTCTGAAAGCAATTCCTACTTGCTTTTCAGACAAACCAACATTACTGGTCAGAAGACTTTTAAGATGGATTTTAAATAGTTGTAATACTCTAAGTTGTTCTTTACAAAACATGCAAGGAAATTAAAGTACTAGGAGTTAGGTTAGAAACTGCTTTAGCATTAGGTATGATAGAACTTCCAGAGATCCCAGATCTCTCACTGAAGGTAAAATGGAAGTTACAGTGCTTTGTGACACTGCAAAAAAACCACTGGCACGCAGTTAGGAAATGTTTAACATTACTTGGTATTTTCCCTTTGAGAAAAATGAATTTAATTTTTTTTTATGTTCACGCGATGTTTTGGAGGTCTAAACATGCTACACCTACAGACGATTTTTTTTACAGATCATAGCCTGGTTTGCTATCAGCTGGCTGTTCTATATCGGTTGGCAGCCTAACTCTTTCCCTGCTCGGAAAGGTTGGGAGCACTTTGCTGTGTGCCTCCCAG
>VZTL01053601.1:0-37880 GCA_013400535.1 Scopus umbretta | reverse complement strand
AATACAGGCAGAAAGCAGAGGGACAAACACAGATTAACGTAGACACTCATCAGCAGAATAAACGCTGGCACATTTTTCCATTAGGTCTATACACGAGATGAGCTGTAGAGATAGATGTGAAGAAAAAACAAAACAAGATAGCTATCTCTGAATGTGTTTATAAAATTATTCTCCCCAACAAGGGAAAGCATTAAACTTACTTGAAAATATAACAATCAGGTGATGAGCACTGGTATCCAGTCTGCATTTAGGCAGGAGTTTAATATTCAGGAAGGAGTGAGAAGCAACAGGCAGATCAGAGAGGCTACAAAGGCCATGAACAAGACGACAAATAAGCACCGCCTAGTATCGCAGAGGAAGTAGCTGGCTTCAGTGAGAATATCTAAGCAACATGCAAGGAAAGCAATCTTGGCAGCAGCATGCTGAATATGTAAGACGCTGTATTGTCAGTCAGAAAAAAGATGTGAACAGACTCAGATGCTGTGAATTTCAAGCTGTGTGCGTGAACAGGAATGACTGTCTTAGCTCAGAGCTACGATGCAAAAGACATTGGCAAGACATAGGTGTAACTGGTGGCTAGGTGATAGACAACCAACTAGTGTAAGGGATGGAGAGTATGGTAGTGTTGTTTGTGCTTCTTTCTTTGGGTAGCCTCAACATAATTTAAGGAGTCCAAATTTTAGGTCCTTCTCAGTATCAGCCTGGGCCTGTGAAATTACTAATAATTTTGAAGATTTGGGGGGACTCAACTAAATTTTAAAATACCACTATTCAAAATCAAAACTGGTTTTGCTGCTTAAGAGCTAGAATAAAGCAACAGCAATACAAAAATGAGAAAGCTAACTGAAGCAGAGAAATAAGGGAAAAGAAGGGTTAATACGATAAATACTTAAATTACCTTTGTACTGTTTTTATGCTCATCCTGACAACCATTTTGGATAGCTCCTTCATCTATGCTGACATCGCAGTGGGGAGCAAGGGTGGTACTACATGAAGGGCAAGGCTGCAATGAGACAAAAAAAATTTAGCCAGGAACGTTCTGGTGTCCTCGCAGTATTATGCAATTTATAATTCGGTCCACTTGTATACTTGTGGCATGGTTAAAAGAAAAACAAAACTACAGAATGGGAAGCAAGGAGCAAAATTTGACTGGAACAGAATGCACCATTTCAAAAATAAATCACAGATTTTCTGTTTACTGAAGCTAAATCTAATCCAGGGAAGCTTTACTACTGCAAGATCACAGATATACTGTAATCACTGCATACTAGCAAAGGACCTCCCCAAGAAGAATGAAATACTCTTTAGTGAGAGAAGTGCAATTTTCTTGTTTAAAAACTACCTGCAAAAGGATCTGAACGGCATTATGAGTGAAGACTTAGCACAAAATGTAGCAAAATTTAAAAAAGCACGAAACACCATGATGCATTATGAACAGGCATGTACAGGGAAATGGAAAGCAACAAATCTGAAACTAATAGGAAATACTTTTTCATACAGTGCTCTAAGACAGCAGAGTGGAGCTCAGGCTATCATACATTGTTGAAGCCAACACCCAGCAAATGACACAGGAAACAAGGAAAGCAAAAACATCAGGACTCGTAACAGTTTCAGATTATGCATTTTGGAAGCAATCTAAAATGTCGCACTTCAGCTTTTAAAACAATGTAACCCCTTAGAGTTAAAATGTGATCTTCTTAAGGGGAATTAACTCTGTATCTGTATCTTGCAAATTCTTCATACTTCTCTCCAGTCCTGGCCATGTACAGGAAGGATGCTGCATCAGAGGGACCCTGTGTCTGATCCCTACTAGCAATTCCTCTGCTCTGGAGATGGCCAGGCTTCCCATAAATATACTAATGGGTACAGAGACACCAGTCACCAGGAACAGCATGCTAAATTCAGTGCACTGTACTCAGTGGTGGTAAGTGATCCACTAAACATCTTCACTTATTTTCCAAAAAGCAAGTTGAGCCTTTTGTCCCAAGCTCAACACCCCACATCCATTTTATCTGTTTATTCTGGACTCAGGAGGTTCAGGCCTCTGTAGTGTACCATTCCCCTGGTCCAAAAACACGATGACAACTGCCTTCAGGTTCACTCCCTATTTCAGAGACCAGTGTCTATGTCTTTTCAGAACTGACTTTTCCATCTGTGGTGTCACACTGGAAACTGAATAATACAGCATCTTCAGTTTTCAGGTTGTGTGTCTGCTGGTCCACCTAATCACTCAACAAAGACTCTCAAAAGCTTTCACGAAGACTCAGCCTTCTCAGCAGCAGACCATCATATCTGCTGCTCCTCAGGAGCATGGTCCAGGCTGGGGCCCTGAAATTACAATGAGTTTCCTAATCTGGCATCAGATAAGGAAACTACCTCCAGTTCTGAACCTGCACAGTCTTACCAGAGTACTTGAAGAAACTATTAAGTTGGTTCTTAAATGGTTTTGTTTAAAAATAATTCAGGACTAAACATTATTAATGCCTTGGCCACTCTGTGGAAGGCAATATTAGATGGCTTTAAAAATCTAGTATGATGATGGGCTAATGAGCCTCCTATGCTCCTAAAGCGTTAGCTAGTTAGCAAAAACAAATACCTCTAACATCAAAAATAAAGAACGTAGTCCCTGTTTCATCTTGTTAATAAATCAGCAAGACCACCTCAAACACTTAGCTCCTGTGGTTAAAGCAGAAGACAAAAATCTCAGAAAAGAAGCCTGACCTTTTGAGAGGACACGGAAGTCCATCTGACTTACCCCATGTGCTCAAGTCAATATTATTAACTTCATTCTCTATTGTAGACACTCGCAGAAGCTCAGTGAGTATGTGACCTCATCACGATGAATAATACATTAATGTACTTTCAGCAAACACCAGGACAAGCAAAAGTACTTTCTGTTTTCATACCAAGAGATGATTAAAATGTTTTTACAACAGCTTATGATTCCCAGTCAAGCAAGGGATTTTATAAAATACGATAGGGAAAATAAACCGATACCAAAACCGGTTAAGCAAGTTACAGTGTTTTCATTCAAAGAATCAGCTGTTATTATAGATTTACTTGTAGTTTTTAGCCTCTATCTTCACCATTTTAATTATGTAAATGCATTTTATTGATATCCATACTGCAGTAAGGTTTGCAATCAAATGAATTACAGATACACCGCAGGAAAGGAGTAAAAACAATTCCCTTCATGGATCAATTACTGTTGCATTCTCCTTCCTGACTTTCATTAACAGATCTTGTCCACTAGTTCAAGCCCAAAATGTGAAAGTCATCCTTTGCACTCAATATGGCCACTTATTCCCTCTAATAAAAAAAAAAAATTTTAAAAATTCAACTTGCCTGCAATTTTGCCCCTCCTACTTAGTCTCTTTTGCAGAGCTGGAGTCATCTCCTCCTACACTGACACTGTTTATAGTTTTGTATTTAAAACAGTTGGCATGTAAGTCATGATTCTTTTGCAAATTATTATCTCCAGACCCTACCAGCAAGGTGCAGGCTTTAGAAAGAAAAAAACAAACCACTGTAAAAAAGAAACCCACTCCTTTTCAAAAATTGTGCATGATCTGTGACTAAATTGCACAGTTGTTCTTTATGGGGATTTTTAAAATATGCATATATATTTATTTATTTAACACTGTAAGACCTGCTCTAGCACGGCTGGCAAATTAAACGGTCCTTGAAAGCCTGACCCAGCCTTCTCGATCTGTATCACTCCAATAAGCCTACCCAGCAGAGAGAAGGCCGATGCACATCTACACTTGAAAGTGTGCTGTGGAGTCTGGAATACCTGTACCTAGCCATGCTGTGAGAAGCAAGTAAGCTTTGCTCTCCCATGCTGCAACTACAGTTGCAGAACACGTTTTTAAGTAAGTGCTCAGCATTCACATGATTGCTTCATCACTATGCTATACGCATTCTGACACGGTTTGTGGCATGCATTATACGGATGCCTATCAGACTGCAGGGAAAGCTGACTTCAGGGTCATTCAAAATTCACTCCAGCAACAGTGTATTTTGGACAAGACAGGCAGACTATTTGCAAAGAGTTGTGAGGCTGCTTAGAAAATCACTGGCCAGACCTGCAGTGCTCATGGTGATGAATAAATCCAGGCACCTATAAGCATAAACTCAATGCAGTAGCTTTAGCACAACGGTAGATAGGGTATCCAAGAAGGCTGAAACTGAGCTGGCACTTGTCCTAAATGCTTTTCTGAAGCAGCTTCTTTCAGCTTCTCCTTCACTTATTCGGATAACCACGTTTGTACTTTTGCACTGTGCAGACCATCATTCAGCATTTAAATAACACCCAGCCAAGACTGTCCCAGAGCAGAAAATCGGGGACTAGGCAGTAAACAAAGCATTGTGGGCCAGCAGCATGCATCCACATTGCATACTAGCTGTTTAGGAACAGTGGTGCATCTGTATCTATGCTTCTGCAGAGTAAGTCACCCTATGTTTTAGAAAACACATACCATAGCCGAGCCTTAATGACAGATTTTATTTTGGACTTGAGCCATTTTAACAGCATGTACCACAAGTTAATACATAACAAATTTTATCAAATCCTAGCTGCAGTCAGGTCAGTCCTGCAGTTAGCTGTAGTTTCACAGTCCTCCAGTTACAGCTTACTTTTCTGTCCGACATTAACAAGGCATCCTCGCTTTCCCTCAGAACAGCAGCCTTAGTTCTACTGCTTTAATCCCTCCTCTCTCCCTTCTGCTCCACAGACAGGCAGTTCAGTAATACTGCTCCACTTGATATGTTGTTCTTCCTTTGCTACTTGAAATAAAGGAGTTTCTACCCCTTACTGTCACATCTGTACCTCTGCATGGCCATGCACTGGGCAGCACAGACGGGCCTATTTGTACAGGCACCTACTGACTGCTCCGAGATGTACTCTCCTACCTTATTTGCTGGTACCTTCATTGAAAGACAAGAGAGCGCTGGAAAGCTGGTGCCTGAAGGATGCCAAATATATTCTTTCTTACACAGGAGAAGGAATAGAAGAGTATCACCAGCAACTTGGATGCAGTCAAACCACACACAGTGCATATTTTGCGGAGGACTAAAGATGGCTACAGCTACCCTCTGTAGCTAAACAGCCCTGGCTTGCTCTGTAAGGAGCTCACGTAACTTTGGACCGTATCTTTGGGCCAGCCTTCCAGCTGATCTCACTTGTGATCCAGTGTTTTTACTCCAAAACTTAAGACCTGGCACAGAGGCAGGGTAAGCGTGCCTGACTCATGCTCCTCTAATCCAGATGACAAACATACAAGCAGCAAAAATGGAGCAGCACGGAAGTCACCCCACCATCAACTCTGTCAGCTAAATCTCAAACCTGTGTTGAAAAGATCCTCTCAGGACTAAACACACTGAAGTCTAAGGACAATGACCTGCAGATGACCACCTGTGGTTCTGACATTTGTGCCCAGCTCAGGCTACCCAGAGCAAGGAACTCTTAGCACAAATGAAAATAGAGAATAGACATCTGTTGTTTGGGAAATCTGTTCTGAGCTGGAAGGTGGAGACTAACAGCAAAGCTTTGAAGCAATACACATTGTTTCAAAGATTTCCTTGTCAAGAGATCTTGCAAGAGGTGTGAACATAACAAAATGTCATCATTTCTCTAAGCTGAATCCATACAAATCATTACCCTCAGTTCTAGATATAGGTTTCTAGAGCAAGCAGATAAAACACAATCTCATAGCCTACCAGACCATTTTCTCCCACCACACAAACAATCCTGTTATCTTTTGGGGGGGGGAGGGTGTCTGTTATATACTTATGTGAAAAGGTTCACAGGTAGATGACCTGCAAAATAGAGGAATGGCAGAAGCAGGATGCAGCAAAAGCAGAAAATCATAGAAGTTAGAGTAGCTGCTTAAAGTATATTCTTTATTACCCCATAAAATCAAGACCACTGAAAAAGCAGCATTGACCTCTCAGTCCCGAAATTAAAAAAAAAAATAAATTTGAAACCACCTTTAAAAAGCATTCACTTTACTTTGGAGATTCCCTGTCAATTGGTGAGGCATTTTACTTTGTAAGTCTTTTTGTCTCTCAAACCACGTTTTGTCACTATATGTACATACACACATGTATACATACATATATAGACACACACAAATATATAAAGTAGCGCATAAACAAACCTGTAAGGTTTGTCCATCCACACATCTCTCCCTGGTTTGCACAGTTTGAGATCTATGCTGCTTGGGTTCGATACAAGAAATTACCTTAGGTTTTTCCACATGTTTGAGAGTCTTTGTCAAGTCACTGGCCTTCTCAGCTGACGATGCTCCCTGTATCCTGGCTCCATCTCCAACCTCCAATCCAGGAAGTAATGCTTGTGAACAGCTGCAGTGGGGCTCCTTCACCTTCTGACCAGAGATCAGATAGGTCTTCAAGCCTACAGAAAAAATAAATGAACAGTCAGAACCACAGAAAGACAAAAATAACATTCCTTTGGACTTCTTAGATATGAAATACAGTAACTGTCAAAGCCCTACCAAGGCTCAGGAATACAGCACACAAAAAAAGTGGTTGGGGACAACCACCAGGAATATAAAGACGTTCTGTGTAAAGTGGTGGCAATTAGGACTGTCCAATGTGTGCTGTCCCAGACACAAGAGACTGCTCTAACACAGCAACATCCAGGGCTGACACATGCTTTCTTTATGCCATTTTCACTCATGTCCTTCTGAAAAAGAGAGCCAAGACCTTATGTATTTGCTTCCAAGTTGTAATTTGAGGTCTCATATTAACTCTTTACTTCTGGAAAGGATTTGCAGCCTGTTTTTCAGCAATATCTGTGTTAATAGTCTACTTCTGAAGAATCAGCATGTTTGCCTCCACTTGCGCTCTCCATTTGCCAGAGAGATGTCATGAAGATTGCTTAATGCTGGTAGCACATTGAAAAAGGAAATGGCGTTTAAGTGCTAGAAATTCTAATGGGTTTTCATAGTTAGTGCAGACTTCATATTTTTAAAGAACAAAATCAATCTCTCTCTCTCGCACATACACCCACACACACTCTCTGCAACTGTTGTATGAATTGAAGCATAATTGGAAAGCAGATCCAATATTAAAGGCCAGGCTGGTAAATACCATGCTGTATCAAGCTGAGCTATATCAGAAGTGTGTTCAAAAAATAAAAGATCTGAATTTTGTTTAGAATGTCGCTTATTTTACTTCCTTGAAACTTTGCATTATGATGTTCTGGGTTATTTCTAGGCACAAAGACTAAGAAGGAACTACTAATCACACTGCTTTCTGAATTCAAATGAGTTAATTTTATTGTCACTGCATGGGAATCTCCCACTCAGCAAGGAAGGGCACTGATGCGCTCTGAAAAGCGTGGAGGTCATCAGCTCGCAGAACTGGAAAGCGCTCGTTATTTTGTGGTACCAGAGACTGTTGTCCCATGTGATTCTGCAGCCCACCTCTCACGCACGGGATGGATGCTGGTTTTGTATTTGGGTCAGCTGTGCATCACCTCCCTCCCTTTTTCTGATACTTGTCACCCAGTTGCAGCCTGACACATGACTGTCACAGCCATTGACTGCACTCAGTTGCCTCCGTCCATACGCGGAAAGCTGGAAATAACTATGTCAAGTTGCAGCCCCTGGAAGAGGGCAGGTTTCTGTTCCTTATAAGGTCATTCTCTCATAACCTTCTTTACAGACAGAAAATCATATTCTATAAGCCTTTTTTCGTCTGTAATATGTAACACAGACAGTACTTTGTCTATACCCTTTCCAATAAAAATAAGTTGGACATACTAATAGCAATTTTGCAGTTTCTCTGTTTATTCCACTAGTAACTGAAGCTCCTGAACACTTCTACGACCAATGCAGAAACCTGCATCTGTATCAACCATTTCAACCTCAGGCTCAAAAGCTGCTGGGAAAGCTACGGGGTTCTCACAGCCTCTCCAAGCTCTGGAGCACTCGTTCTCCTCGTTGAGATGTTGCACTGTAAGCCAATCCTTATTTTTATATCGCTTACAGTAGTGCTTGGATTTTATTTGGCAGTGCCGCTTAATAAAATCCTGAGCTGCTGCTGGCCTCCAGATGTAGGGCTGTCTCTTTAAAACTTATATTGATGGGGGTTGTCATTTAAGGAATTCACCACAATCAGCGTACAATTATATGTTTACTGTGGTAAAAGCTAGATTACTTTAAGTTTACTATTCCTATTTTTTAAAGCTACCTTAAAGCAACAGGATTATTTTACCACTCCTATTATTCCTCTGTTTTCTTTTTCTAAAGAAACTTATTTTCTTCAGTTTTTGTATTTTTGAAAAGGCACTTTTTATGTCTTACTATGCTGCATAGTGTAATTATTTTGTCAATCTGTTGCATACAGTAAAATTATCTCCAGTTTGAACTCCATGCCAAGGAAAAAGGGAAAAGGCTAAGGGATACCAGTAACTGAAAATGTGTTTGGGAAAGCAGAATCCACCCGTGCCCCAACCTGAAACCGCAACGTGCTGCGGCTCCTCGGCCACGCTCCACCCCTCGTCCTTCCCATCCATGGCAAACCCACCAGCCCGCAGCCGCTATCGCCACGTTTTGCATCGACAGCCACTCACTTTGTCCCACAGGCTTTAGCTGCAGGGTTTAAAGTTGGCTAAAACGGCTGGTCGTTGGCACCAAGAACTGACTATAAAAATCTCTTTATTACCTTCTCGTGCTTCCCAACCCCGCCACGTCCGCTGAACAACAAGCGTTACTCAAAATGGGTAANGACAAAGTTCATCTATTCTTCCCTCCTGCCATTCTCAATCTTATACTCATTCCCTTCCCCCAGATTTTTTATTCAAAATAAATGCTGAAAAATAAGACAACCTCAAGCTGCCCGATAGCAAATCTGTACTCTGGCAGGCTTTATCCTGCAGCGCATTTCTGCTTTTTTCAAGATCGCTCTTAGAAGCAAGGATGGGGAACTGGCTACAATAACCCACCCCCAACACACTAATCTAATGTATATAGTATTTTCTGCCCTGGGGAAAAAATGAGCTACATCGTTTATCTTTGAGAAATGCAAGCCATTTCTTTCACTTGTCTCCAAGTTCTGAAAATCTGCAAGTGTTATAAAGAGTAACAGCTCCTGCGTGCTGAGCCAAAACACTAATTTCTTGAATTCAACCATTTTGAATAGTGACATGGCAACATCTGTAAAGTGTATTTTTGACAAAATAGATAACAGGTTAGATTCCCACAGAACTACAATGGGTTCATTTGTCCCAATAATACTGAATTTTAGAAGCATTAAGAAATTTCTGTACTTGGCTCCTTCAGTTAGCTTTTCTTTTTATCAGTGGCATTTCTCTGAACTTATAAAAACAGAAAACCAACCCAACATTAAAAAATACTCTTAATAACAATTAAAAAAAAAATCATATGGATGCACTCACACACAAATTATTTTCTGTATGCACAAAAATAAACAAAAGTATAAATAAGGCTGTGTATAAACATCCCAGTCTTCAACCTGGTTTCCGTAATGTGAGAAAACCCGGTCATTGCAGATCGCCTGGAAAGTTCAGTAAGACAGGCACAGGCAGGGGCAGGCAGAGACCAGGGCTCCCTGCCCAAGCGCTGCCTCCCCTCCAGCCCCCGCCTGCACCCGGGTTATACCGAGACAGGTCAGGCTGGAGCGACCCTACCATCCTCGACTATAGCTGTGTTTGCAGAGAAAAAACCGTCTCAGGTAACTGGTGGGAAGTCACTTGCTGGGAAGGAACAGGGGAAGGGAAAGCAAAGATGTTCTGGTCCTTCAAGTCCTTAATTAAGAAATTTATTTCCTTTCTTTCAGCTCATTTATCCTAGGACTTCAGGACAGAAGTTGCCGTTATGCCAATCTAATCTGATTTTTACATAAGCAGAGGGCGTCCCTCCATGCATCTTTTAAAAATGGGATGTCTTCTCCTACAGGAGATCTTGAGAGATGGGGGATTAATATAAATACTGATAAGCAATTTCTTGGCAAGATAAGATTCAAGTTTCAATTTTTGATGTTCCACCTCTATGGAATTGAAACTTTGTAGCCCTCTATTGACAGCAGACAGGAAAATTACTTTCTCTCTGGCAAACTGAAAGTGTCATACTTCTCATGTCTCTCTCTAACAAACTTCAAATGCTTTTGAAAACCTTTTCAGCACTGATTCTGAGACACACCAAAAAATGACGGCAATATTTCAGTCATGGTCTTACTGATTCATTTAATAAAAATATAATCCCACTCATATATCCCTATTCCTCCCTCCATGAATTGCTTCACCTTTTTAGTTGCAGTACGGGGAAACGGCATTTAAATAACAGGTGACCTTCCTTTTCAGAACAACTGCTTCCCAGTATACAGCCCTCTGTTCTGTAAGACTAGTGATATTCCTTGTAATGATGTAGTAAAATCCAAATCGTATTGATTATGCCCCCTCTTACCAAATACCTTTATATTAATGCTTCTCTCTCACTGTTTATCTTTCCATCATTTCCCTTAGAGTCTATAGACTTTAATAATTTAATCATATCTCTCTCCAAATAATTAAGTGCAAATCTATAAAACTAATTGAGCTCTATTTTCATAACCCTCTACTTTTGCAGTATCTCACCTCACAAAATTAGAATTTGCATGAAAACTGTTTCATCATAAGAACCACAGTGACTATAACTCCCACGTGAGAGCAAGAATTACTTTCCAGCTAGAAAGTAATTTTAATCACCTGCTGCAGTCTGCCACGATGAACAATGCTAGCTATTATCGTTCAATAATTTAGTATCTCATTTTATATAACTCTGATACAAGTAACTAGTAACAGTCTAGCAAGGTCACAAAAAAGCTCTGCGGTTCAGGACTGGCTTTAGCTCCTTTCTTTCCGAACTGATGGGTGGTAACTCACTTTTGGGTTATGCTTCTCTGCAATCAATCAGCTCTTGCTTTCTCTTTTTAGAAATACAATAAAAAGTTTTCTCCGCGCCTTTTGAAGACATCATCTTTGCACTCTGCCAAAAATCTGGGAGTGAAAACACTGGTATTCAGCTACTGCCACTCCAGGGAAAGGAAACAGAGACCTAGAGTTAGGTTACCTCATACAATAAAATATGCTGCTATACAATTTCATTAGACACTGACTTGCTCTGTAAAATAAATTATTAACTGCAATTTCTGGAATGTAGTATGACAGGCAAATAACAACCCCCCAAAAAAAAACCCCAAAAAAACAACCCACCACAAACTGAAAAACAAAAACAAACCAGAAAGGTATTTATTTCTTCTAACTGCACTTTCTTTTTGGCATCTCTCTAACTTTTTCATGTTTGGTTTGGTTTGGTTTTTTTTTTTCCTTGTCAAAACTTACATAATTTTTCAGGTACTAACCTAGCCTAATGTTTATGCAAGAAATAATACAGTGTATACTATGATTCCAGGAGCTTTAGTACCCTTTGGGTCCAAGTTGTTGCTGAACCTAAAGATGATTTTCAGCAGCAATTGCTCTCCTTCATTCTTAAAATTCAATAGTTGCCAAATCTGTATTTATGGGGACTATTTTCTCACTTTATTAGACCCACTCTTGCACAGAGAGTTCATGCAAACCTCTTCCTCCCTCCCCAGCACAACACTCTCATCTGTGGAACCAGGAACTGGTACTTTACCCCACAAGAAGGAACCTCAGAACTAGCAAAAGCTAAGCAAGGCCACTGACCCGAGAGCCCGATGGCACTGCACAGCAATACCGACACGCACTCGTAACATGCTCAACTACTCAAAGGATCAACTGCCCACAATATACAACTAGAACATGAAATGCTGCTCAAAATAAATAAACATTAGAAACTGAAGGACAGAAACTTTCACTTTATTTCACTAGAGAGCAAATGTGAAAATGGGTGAATGTGAAATTTAAAATCCAGAGGTACCCAGTAACCAGCTGAATGTAGTGCCAAGAAATGTGAAACTTTAAAAGTCAACAGGGGTCGTTACTTACATTATTTTTCTTTCCTATTTTGCAGTCTTAATTTGGCAAAAGATTGTTACACTTAAGAAATAACATCAGAGTTTTTCTCCTTGAGGCTTCTAATAATTTCACGATTAAAGTACTTGTGTACACAGAATTTGAGAGAGAAGCAAAAGCTCAGAGGAACACCCTCACCTGGGCAGCAGCACCTGGCCAATACAAACTGGATAATCAAAGGGGTTGCAATATCCCTGCCAAACACCTTTTGGTCAATTGAACTGTCTTAGTTGTGAGAGCTGAAAAGCCGTGTGCTATAGCGAGAATTCTACATCACAACTTGCTGGAGCTGCTTTGACTTTGAAGCTCAACTTTACGCTTTCGGTTTTCAGAAATTTAGGCATGTAAAGGCCTAAAGGTACATTTTTAATTTCAAGCAAGCCGCTGCATTGTAATTAGACCACCTGGAGAGAAAAATTGCAGTTGAGCATTTCAGCAAAATTCATTTGCTGGGAAAATAATTCATTTCAGGGAAAAATAATAATAATTAAAAAAAAGATAATAAATTTCTGCTTGAACCTCTGAAGCAGCCCAGAACCCGTGGGTCTATGCAGTGCCAAAGGCTGTGCAAAGAGGCCACTTACAGGACAAGTGCTCGCAGCACCTTCCTCCCTGAAGAGGCATGGGCAGATGATCAAACATTTGCTTGCCCATGTTGAACAGAGGAAAGTACAGAGCTTCCACTGCAGAACCTTACAGGTTCCCTCCAAGGCATCATGCCCAGGATGTGGAGTTGTTAGCCTGATCTTTAACCGCAAGAGGACGGCTTTTCCAGCAAGTTTACAAGATGCTCCAAGAGTGGAAACACTTGCCTAACCCAGCCTGCTAGCTGTGCCTGATGGGCTCTGCCAAACACAGTTTATCTGATTTCCTGAAGGAACTACCAGCCGTTGTGTTCAAGCACCACTAGACACAGCATCTAAGAAACTGCTGGTCTCCCCCACTCCTCAGGAAAGATCAGAGAGAAAGAAAGGAGTACTTAAATTGATATTTTGTCTTAATAAGTTTAATCTTTACTCCAGCTGCAAGGCTGTAATAGCTCCCACCCCCCCACGCAGCCATGGGGCACTGCTTTTGCTTGATTTTGACTACAAGCTCACAGTTCCCTCATTTTTACTTTTTCTAGACCCTCACCTTTTTTACCACCTTCCCAAATAAACTAAACAGGATTTTCAGAGAGGAGTAGAGCATGTTTCCATAACCATACAGGAAATGCACATTTACTTTATTCTTTTAGACAACTTCCCCATCATCACTGAGAATTACTTCTCTTTCAGGCACAGCATCTCTTTTGCCATCCTTCCTCCAGGTACCAGGCACAGCCTGACAGACTGCGCTTCTCCCTCAGCACACGACCTCTCTCTCACATCCAGCAGGAGAGGTTAGAGCTGCGAGGTCCGACGGTTGTAGACTTGCTCCTTGCAGAAGGCCACAGGCAGAGGTGTGCTACATTGCACAGTCCCTTCCTCTTGTCATCTTCACACCTGAAAGCAATCTGGCCCCTGCAGAGCCAAATCCAGCAAACAACTTCACACACAATTAAGGAAGACTTTTATGTTCATTCTTATAACCCTTAACCAAAATGCTTGCAAATTTCTACTGCTTCTGCATGATGTATCGTTTGTGTGCAACATCACACACCGCAGCAGTTTACTGAACACTTCAATATTATTAAATACAGTCTAAAAACCCTTACATTATGATATCCATCCTTCTTGAAAAACAGTGGTAGAAGTGCCAGGCAAGTCAGACACAATGCATCCCACCAGTCTGGTAAGTGGCTATGTAGAATGACATAAAAACGTGCCATTAAGTTTTGGGTTTTTTAAAGCCCTAAAAACTCTCTTAAGAATTGTCCTGCTGTAGTCTGGAATTTCAGCTTTCAATGTCCAGATATTTCAGCAATATAGCTGCAAACCAAAAGCACATCACTGTCTTCTATATCACTAGGTATTTTCTGTCACTCACACTGCAGGACTGTGCAAGACATTGGATGACTCTATGAAAATGGAAAGTAATTTTCTCCAACCTGCAAGCCTGCATTTCCGATGAAGCAACTCCCACCAGTAGAAACCACTTCCAGCTCAGGGCAAACAAAAGCACATAACCCAAAACGCCTGGATTCTAACAAGCCAGCGTACCTGGAAAAGCACTTTGAATGTATAGAGCAGCATTTCCTGTGGCTAAAATTAGAAAGGGAATTTATGAGCCAACTTGTTATCTTACGTCTCTGGAGAGCAGAAACAATGATAATAAGAAACAGAACTTTATACACTGGAAACAGAAAAGAAACTCCAAAAAACAAAACCCCAAACCTATCTTCATAATCTCCAAAGAATAATTGCAAAAGCCAGAGAAACCAGAGGCATCTTCTGTATTACGGAAAACCACTGTTTTTCTTATGGCTCTTTTGTTTAGCACAAGGCATACTTTTGATCAGCTAACAGACAACAGTGAGTTTGGAAGTCGTTGATCAACAACATGTGTGTAATTTTGGTATTCAACATCTGCCAGTGTTGTGGTTTAGCCTGTTTTAAGTGGGGAACCCTGTACCCAACCCACTATCTACATTTTTAGCTAAACTGCAGAAATAAAGTTGCAGGCTGCTGGTCTATCCTCCTTCAGTCTCTTTATCATCTTCTCACCTGTGTGAGGGAAAAGACAAACAAAAAACACATGGGGGAAAATGGCCTAGGCACAGACATGCATCTCAAACACAAAGGTCTAGCTACCACCGTTGGTTCAGGGATAGATTTACATGTGTATTTTTAAATTTAAATTTAATTACTGGAAAAAAGAAAGATGGAATGAGGGGCAAGACTGATCCCTATTCTTAGGGTTTATAGCTGCCCTGGTTCACTTTCTGCTCCAACGGCTTTGCCAGTGCCAGTGTGCCACCGACTGTGGCCTGGAAACAAATGACAGATGAGCCCATTCCCTGGAATGACTCTTGGTTTTGAACTCATTTTTTACTCAATACAGCTCACAGCTTGACACCTTAATATGAAAGAAAAGTAGGTTTGAGTCAAAAGGTAAGCCTGGGATTTTTCAGTCAGAAATAGCATGCTCCACAAGACAAGCTTGAAGTCCAGCAAATTTAGTAATGTGTTGCAGATAAAAGATTATCTCTGTCCTAAGGATTCCTCACAAAACCTAAAAGCTATATAATGTTCCTACATTTAAAACAAAAAGAGAGCCTAATTCCAGCTCTGGGATATTTGAGATTAACTGGTAAAGATGCTGTCTGGCTTTCACTCACACTAATCAATCCTGTAAACTCTCCCACAGTCTTGGTCTCTAATACCTTTGTGAAAACAAGTTCCATGATGCAATTACGTATGTGGAAAAGCACCTCCTATTACCTTATTGGCATTATTTTTCACATCTATTGACTATCCCTTTGCCCTCTGTGTCAATTTTAACAGCTGGGAAGGAATAAGCATGATGAGAGAAAATTACATTTTTGAACAATGCAGCTGCCAAAACAAGAGTCAACCAAGCTACACAGGGGCACGGCTTTTCAGGGGGTTCAAACTTCTTCAAAAGTTAGAACATTCCTACCAGAGAATACATTTTTGGAAAATATGCCTAAAGAATAATGAATTAGAAATTGAATCTAACTATGAATACAGCCCATTTAGAAATTCAACATTTGCTTTACTGGCTGGATTGTGAATGAGGTGCCAGCACTGAAGAAACTGCAGAGGCAGAGGAGCAAAAGGGATGCTTTGCAGCAGGGATGAAAACTGAGCAATCTCAGCCCCAGTAAAGCCACTCTCTAGTGCTGCCCTGCTCATTACTATACCCACTGTAAACTGTGAGCTGTGGCATGGAGACATACAGCCTGCTTTGCACGGCTGCAGTGATGTAAAGCAGATAAAAATACATTTTAGATATAAAACATGCCTGTTTTGGCATGCTAGGGACTCTGTTCTTTAATACAAATGGTAAGGTCAGAACACCGTAAAGTCTTTTGAAGACATTAGAGACACATTTTCTTCCAGTTTCTTGTTTAGGGTGCAAATGTGGGTTTGGGGTTTTGTTTCCCCCCTTCATAATTGACAAGAAAGTACCTCAAAGTTCAAAAACAGACTGCTAAGGCACTAACTAACCTTAACTTCTGCTTAGCCTTCCATTTTAACAAATGCAGGACCACTTACTGAGACCCAGGATTTCCTCTGAAATGCACTTACATTATATGCATCCCTGTGCTTACACTAAACTACTGCTAGCAGCCAGGCCACGATAATGGCATGGAAGTCAGCAAGATGATGGAAGAAGCCTTTGGGAGTAGCTTCCCATATAGTTTCTTGAATCCAAGCTTTCAGTCAGGCATCTGTCAACATTTCCCTGGTGAATTTGCACACGTAGGAAGTTCTGACATTCCAGATCGCTCAGGGAGTACAATGATCCTTTGGGGATATGTAGCATATACTTCCAAAACTTCCTTTTATTATAAACAAAAAAAGTGTTTCCAACTTAAAACTACATTTTACTGTGGGAGGGAAACAAGTGATCAGAAAACTGCATGGGGGATATCTCCAAGGCAAGGACTTCAAACAATCTATTGAAACAACAGAGATCTATGGACAGATGAGGATTTTTCAAGAAAAATTCTGCTCCTCTAGATGGGACAATTATACAGAGCCACAAGCGTTCCAGAAAGACATCCTATATATCAAATTTTCTTCTGCCCACATACTGGCTGGCATACCTCAGGAACTACAGATGGCCGTACCAGCCTCTTCAACTTACTAAATTCCGCCTGTGTTTAGCAGAGACAGAGGCTCCAAGTGAAAGTTTTGTCAGCTCTAGGCTCTAGGGAATGGGAATTTATTCATTTTAAACTAAAAAGGCATGGCCAGATTCAAAGCAGTTAT
This sequence comes from Scopus umbretta, assembly GCA_013400535.1. NCBI lineage: Eukaryota > Metazoa > Chordata > Aves > Pelecaniformes > Scopidae > Scopus > Scopus umbretta. The sequence continues at coordinate 20,978 of VZTL01053601.1, read as the reverse complement.
AAGTTTATTAGAAATCCCACACAGGAAAATTTCACTCAGGACCAGAAGATGCCACCTATCTTTTTGACTGATGTTTTAGAAATGATGAACAGCAAGCATGCAGGATGCATGAAAGGATTCCAATAAAAAACAATAGTCTGATGCAACTGAAGCCTGCTCTGGCCCTTGGTAACAGAGTGAGCTATTGTGGCTGTTGGTACTAACATTTTTTTAATAGAATCCAGACAAGAGCACGCACCAATTTAAGCAAGACTTTAGAAGTCTATTTTGTTATACTGGTGCAATCTCTTTGTGTTGACAGGACTACAATCAGGCAAATTCTTTCCCTCTTGCATAATGCAGGTAGTCTGGATTTGTCATGCTAAATCAGCATTTTATTTAAGCCAAGGCAATCTTACAGGCTAATTATGCCCTCGCACCAAGCCGTGCAACTGCACTGCTCTCTACGGCCTTGCAGGCAAGTAAACCTAAATCAATTAAGAAGTGCATGCAAACCTACTATGAGCTGGTGGGCTCTGGATGTGGAACTTTTTTGGTTGGTCATTGCTAAAAATTCAGTCTGACATTTAAAAGGTAAAGTGAAAACCAGACAGCATACTGTCACCTGCAGTTTTCAAAATTTTTTTTCCGTGCAACTGATCAAACGATATTGAAAACACACAGCAAGCACCCACACTTTCACTTCAGTCAAAATCAAAAGGTATCATCTCAGACATCTTTGTGACCACATGTAAGAAAACTAACTCATGTATTTCCAAACATCCATTACATACTGGTAAGAACAATCCTTCTCATTTAACCTTGCCTCAGTATTGGATATCCACACGTATTCCTTGTCACCTCTTCCTATTACAGAAAGCAGCAACTAAATAAAAGCAATTATTTGAGATGGTATGGCAGGGCTTTAGGAAATACATAGCACCAGTTCTGCTACTCAGTCAAACTTCACTACAAACTTTGGCCAGCTTTTCTCCACACCTGTTTATTTGCACTGGGTCATCTTTATAAAGATGACCCCTGCACTCTGCAAGTAACCCTAAATACTTAATTGAAAAGAATGAGATAGAAATATTCTCCAGACAATGAGAACGTTTTGTGCATTTTACCAAAGTACATTCACTGATATTACCTTGAATAACACTTCATTAATTTGATTAGCCTAAGTCATAGTCAGAGAAAATAAAAAATTTGTCCTTAAGGGACCAAATCAAAAGAAATAAAATTGCATATCATAGAGAATTCCTGCACTAAAAATAGGAGGATATTGTTTTTTAAAATTACATCTCTGTATCAGTTTTCTAAGTAAAGAAAAACATGATAATTTTTTCACCTGCCATCAGAGTCTACCAGCACAGTTTGAAGAATTAATGTATGGATCAAGTGTTTGTCAAGTACATTTTATTATTGTTGTTAAATCAGTGAATAATGATCCCCCTCTCCAAGCTCTGTTGCTCTTCAGTCAGAACTGAAGAGCTACGTAGTGAGCAAGCACAGCTTCTACAGAGCCTGCAAAAATGTTGCTCATCACGTGGTAGATGGACTGGAGCGGAGCCAGCATATTTCAACAACATGGCAAACTAGCAATCCCCCTACCAGGATCGCCAGCTGTAGGAATCATGTGAGCATCAAGATATTTATTCAAATGGACCACAAGAAACCACATAAAAAGAAATGATGTAGCGCTACTGAATTCAGTCATTTCACAATTCCCCCAACATCGTGCCTTGTGTAATACAAACAGGCAGTTGAAATTCAAGGTAAGTTGTTATTCATAACTTATGCACCACTTGTTTACATGTGGTTGACAGTTTTAAATGGTTACTAATTCAGTGCTGGAAAATAAAACTAATGCAAATAAAACTGCTGCAGGAGGCACTTCAGAATAACAATATATATTAGTAGTATAAACACTGGTAAGGTGGTGAAGAAGAAATCCCCGAGTGCAGTCACCATGTAAGTATGCATCACTATACAGCTGTATTTTTAATCTAACTGGCAAACTTCACAGAGTATTTGCAGTATTTCTAGCACAAAAGAAAGACTAATCTGAGAGCCGCCGCTGAGAACAGCTACCGAGTGTCATGTCTTCCCCTAGCAGAGTATCTTTTCAGACACTTTATTTCCCCTCCTTAAGTAACACACACAAACAAACAATCCATCCCCAAAATAAAAATAATTTGAAAGTCACAAAACAAAGTTAAAAAGGAAATATTTCTAGAACTATGTTTATTCACACAGTCAAAATGTTTCTGAAATTCCTTCCATTTCCTCCGTGTATGACATTCAGGCAACCTCTAGTCCTGACACGACACATTAACCATACCATTCCTCCTCACATGGCAGCCGTGGTTTCAGACTCCAGGTCGGATCCCCAACATGGATCCATTTTACCCAGGACACGGTACTAAACCCACCAAGGAGATGAACCATGTGTTGCTACCTATGGAGCAGACCCTCAAGGACATGATAGCTCTTGCAATCGCTGGTTGCAAGACAGCACTCACCACCTCGTGTGAAGGATATCGTGCTCTTGGCTAGTTACACTGACAAGAAAGACACAGCAAACTTCTCACTGGAAGAGTTTTATCCAACAGTGATTCAACTTTCAGTTGTTTTCAGCCTGTGATCCTTAGAGTCTGTGAATTTATGGAGTATTTGTTAGGGGTCTGCGAACGAAAACCAAAGAAAACGGGCCTGCTGAGAGCTGGCTTCAAGTCTCTAAGTGTGCCAGGGCACCCAGACTCATAGGAGTCTGCAAACCAGAACAGGCTGAAAACCACCAAAACAAGGGATCTTCTAGGACATCTTCTACTGCCCTCTCCCATTGTATCACTGTCCAATGGAGTACGCCGCATCTCTTATTACTAGAAGATGACATGACAGGAAAGAAGGGTGATGGCTGTCCCCCAACTACAAGAACAGAGAATCAAGTTTCTGAGTAGCTGTTTGAGGGTCTTTATCCCATCAGTCAAAGCTCCCAGCATACAGGAGCCACACAGCTGGGTCAGGAGACATTAGAGCAAACAGGTATCTCATGCCAAGACTTAAACCATGCTACCTCTGGTTCTATGCATTCATCTCAAATGCTGTATCACTATCCAGTTCAGCAACTTGTACTTACTTATCACCAAATAATATAATGTGATAGATTAATCATAATTTACATTAAACATGCTCATAAAATATAGAACACATGTAATGAATTCTTTCTTGTATCCAAATGGTAAACTGCCTGATGAAATGAATGTTGAGATTTCTCACTTGTTACTCAACAGATTTGCTTGATCATCATTACGTTATGTCAAATCTACCTAGTGTGAATGGCATTAAATAACATACAGTTAAATAAACACTCTCCAAATGCGAGTCCATTGACATGCTCCTTTGGCTTGTTACTGTGTCATACTAAGATCAACAAGTCTTTGCCCAGTGCTAATAGTCAAACCTAGTTTTAAGACTGAAGGAGATACTAACACCACCAGCTGGCAAGCAAGTAGAAGTCTTTCAAGTGACATAAACCAGACGTGGGTAAAGCCAGAATTTCTGTTGTTCCAAAGTTTGAATATTCCATAAAGCATCTGCTATTATTCTCTGCACCAAACCTGGCAGCCTGCTTCGTACCAAAGCAAGCCCCCAACAACCAGCTCCTCTGTCAACTCACATCCCATATTTGATTTCTTCATGCTTTGCAAAAACTATTCTCAGACTTCGTGCTAATAACTAGCTGATTACATTTCAAACTTTCCTCAGGCTAAAAGTTATTACTGGGGAGTACAGGAATGTGTCTGGAATGCAAAAACAACTGGGGTGAAAATTCAGTGGGGTCTGAGCTGGTAAAAATAGATAGTTCACTACGGAAACTCATCTCCTCTCAAAAAACCAAAACCACAAGACAGTGGCCCACTATCTCCTCTAGTTAATCTACTGGTGAACTGATTCAGCCAGTCCTCTAGCCCTTAGGAAGAGGCATCTCACATCTACACAAAATACAATAGAAATAATGTTTCTGTTGTACTTGCATGCTAGATAGCTAACTATGTTAGAGACAGTAGTTTTGAGATATGACAAATACTTCACATTTTGGATAGAAATGGAGAAAAAGGTCATCTTGTGGAAGCTTCCCTTATGATTAAATGATACCACATAACAGGTTTATTGACAGAAAGTTTCAGTTATGAAAACTTACTTTATCCCAAGCAAATTCTTGCATCACTCACCACCCTGCAGTGCCCAGGCATCTTCAAGCAGAGGATTAAACCATGAGATCAGCATACATAGCATGAAAGGCTGTTCTCTTTTTCCAGACTCTCTGCAAAGGGTGTTATAGCGCATAGCAAGAAAGTAGTCCTGCAAGGTACTTATATAAATATGTCCAGGTATTTATGGAACTTAGGGGATCAGTGTGTCGTGTGTGTGTCCCGTCCCCCCCCCAGATTGATTTCTGGGGCTTTGGGCTGGTGTTGTGCTGTACCTGCATAACTTATATCCCTTCTCATTTAAACATGGAGCTATTAGAAGTCACTTACTCACTTTGAAATAAGGTGTAAAAGACACTGGAAAAAGTAGAGACCACATTTCAGGTCTCCAGAAGAAGATTCTTGTGAAAGCTACGTGTTTAACTGTAACCATACCTGTGGGGAAAAAAGCTAAAAAGAGACCCAAAAAACCAAAAAACAAGTAAAAGCACAAAACCAAAAGAAATACCCCCTCCCCTACCAAACCCTAAAAAAGGGCTCTTGGCTATACTAAGCAAAATTGAAAGAAATCTAAAGGCTAAATATTTCCCTGACCCCTGTATTTGCTTCTGTGCTGCCGTTGCCATTTACTGTCAGAACTCTGTTAGAATTAGAAGGCACACCTCTCTGGTCTGCTTTCTTTCTCTTTCTACCTAATCACTTGTCTAATGAAGTCTTTCATGATTTATTTGAAGATCCAAGCATTCAAAAACAAAATTCTTCAATGAAGAATGAAGTATTTTGTGGGATTACTTGCTCCCTCAGGTTAGGGATCAAGGTTTCCAGGAAACATGATGAATCACGGTGGTTTAGCTTACTCATGTTAAAAAGTGTTGGGTTTTTTTTAACTGATAAGCGATTCTTTTTTTTCAAAACTGTCTAAGAAACACTATGACCTTGTTTGAATGAGAAGGCGAATATGCTTTTTGTTACCCTCACATTTGTATATACTATTTTATGTAAAGGGAGCATTTTATAACCAACTGCTGACATTTTTTAGTACCACACTGAGATAACCAGTATTATCTCTTGCTGATTTAGAAGCAACTGCATATCTAGTGTATAGCAAGACAGCTGCAAAACTTAGAGATGCATAGAAGTTTCAAAACAGAAAAACTGACAGTGTTAAAATTACCCTTCAGTTTGCAATGCCATCCTTCAAGGAAACTAAAATTAAACAACCAATGTAATGAAATTAAATACACTGATATCCTGAAATGGTTTTAAACAGAGTGCATGACTTGCAGGTGAATTCACAGGTTATTCAGTACATATATTCCCTATCACTAACATCAAAACCTCAATCACACAAGTCTACATCTCAGTTTTCACATCATTTTTGTGTACAGTGAGATCTCTACTCTTTGTGGGCATTTTGCGCTCCTCCTGGGTGGACTTCTGACTGCACTTCACTCTGTTGCTCTTCCACACTCTCCTTTCTTAACCAGCAATATGAAAATTATCAAAGAATTTTATGTCAAAATAAACAGTACGAATCCCAAATGATTAAATCTATAAAGCTTTGTTAACAAACTTGTTTCACAAACGTTTACTTATTTAAGCCAGTTAAAATTAAACAAATACTTTCTGAAAATATTTTTAATATGAAGGAAGACACGTCAACGCTGTGGGTATCGTGTAGAATTGAGAGATTTTTCTCCCTTAGAAAGCATCATCATAGGATATCTTAGAAACCAGAATTATATTACAATATAGAAGGGCATGCAAACATACATTGTTAATACAGCAGTCTTCCGTTGGAGCTTACAGAATGACCACTTCTGTGGGGGGAGGAGGAACCAGAAGTTGTACAAAAATGGGCAAGCCAAAAATAAATGCATTATGCAGCTTATAGTTTTTGAAGAAGGCCTCACTGATCTCCCAGCACAGAGGTGCAGCTCTCTGCTGAACAGAAAAAGACCCAACAGGTTACAAGCATAGCCCACAGTTTTTGTTCCACTTGAGACACTTCCCTAGCACTATCCTCCTGCAGAGCACAAAATCCAACCTAAAAGAAACTTTTTGCACTAAACCAATGTCTTTTTCTCCAATTAGCTGCTAGTCCAAGAAAGGACATTTTAATTTCTCATTGATCCAAGCCACTGGAATTTCATGCAAGAGTTCACTTGGGAAACTATAAACTTACAACTGAGAAAGGAAATACTTTTCTAATAGTTACTGGAGGGCTCCACTGAGTCATAACCATCTACCGAAGGTACTACACAACAGCTGGGTATCCTCTTCATAGAATACGAAGAATATATAGAATATGGATATCGTATAGCATTTCTTAAAAAGTATTTCTCATATGAAGCATATACAAATTTTTAATTCTTTTTTTTTTTTTTTTTAATTTATGAAGCTGCCACAATCTTAAGGAGCAAGCTCTGGTTTTAAAAGGAAGTGTGCTTTTCATCTTTTATGTCAGAAGCATAAATGTTGTTTACTTTAGAGGAAAACTGATTATTTTAAGTCTGCTCTCCCATTAGCACCAAAGCACAAGCAAAGTGTTTGTCTTTTCAGCTGGAGCAGCATGGTGCACACATCCAGGGTAGCTGCACTTTCTCTTCGCGGCAAACCAGCAAGCACAGAAGCCTGGAGGTAAAAAAAGAAAAACCAAAACCAAAAAAAACCCCAAAACCAAAAAAACCCCACCAAACCCAAAAAACCCAACCCAAACATGTAGCTGTGCTCAGTGAAGCCTGAATCTGATCTTTTGGTGTGAAGCCTGTGTTGCTTTTAGATTGACACTTTATCTACTGGAGGGTACAGCAAGTTCAGGAAAAGATTTGCCAACTCAAACAGGGAACTGTTGTGAGGACTATCACAACAGCTATGCTTTGTTCAAGATAACAAGGTGATTTCAGGAGTTCCACTGAGGGGCCCCATAACAACATCAGAAACAAAGACAAGATCTCACAGAAAAAAAAACAGTGTTCCAGGAAGGCACAGAATAGCTACTGATCTCAAAAGCAAATAAAGAAAAACACTGGGTACTGAAGTAAGGCTAAGCCTATTTTTGCCTGATGCACTAAAAACACTGGGCGAAGATGCTGTGGAGCCTGCTGATCCCAAAAGAGAGAAGCATGCAATTCAGAAGCTGCCCTGAGAAACCAACCCTTCTAAAATGCTTCAGTTTATATGCTCTTTTCTGGGAAAAGAAACTTAGGGGACAACATAATCTTCTAGTCCAAAACAAAGAATCTGCTGACCTCCCCAAAGGCTCTTCATCATCTTTATTGTCCATGACAGAACATGTAATGAGAGCAGCAGCCCCAGACCGTGCCCCCAGAGCAACTCCTCACGCTCCCGCATCTCTCACAAGCACCTGCAGCGCTGCTGCTGCAGCTCAGACCCTCCTGTTGGCCAGCATCTCCTCGGGCACTGCACAGATGTATGCAGCTGAGGAACACAGATTCATGCTGTGCTTGCAGCAGTGCCTCCAGAAGAACCCCTTTGTTGCACTCTTCTGAAAATGAAAACAAAAGATGCTCCTTTCCTTCCCTCTACTTTTGTTTGTAACCAGATGGATCTATCTGCACGTTTTTATCCCCTCTGTTTGTCTCATTCTAATAAGAAGAGGAGTTGTCAATCTTGTAATTACATTTTGGAATATTTTTCCTGAAATAAGGGGGATAAAACCATGGATTTCTGTTAAACTGAGCACAGAGTGGAATTTCCAAGTCTTATGCTGCACTCAAGAGACAGCACAGGGCAGGTCACATGAAAGAGGAGTCAGAATCGGGCTCTAAGCCTGGCAGTCCTAGGAACTTCTGGCCAGCTTTCTTCCCCAGGAGACAGAGCTGAGCCACTGACAGGTTAGACAGACATGGGGACATGTTTCACAATGCAAGAGTGGCAATGGCCTCTGAGGATCACTTGCATGTTGCCTTCTCTAGATCCTTTCTGCAAACTCCTCTGCGGCCAGCAGTACTACAAAGAAACCTCCTTGACGGTCAGAAATTAAGCATGTCGGACTGGCTCGAGCAAAAAAGTACGGGAGTTCCCTACTTTACTAAGTAGGCTCAACCCACCCTTCTACTGTAGCAAAGAGCCACCGACTGCCATCAAGTGCAAGAGGTTTTGTGATTAAGTTCTCCAGCTGCATTCTGGAATCTCTCCTAGGCGAGGAACGAGGTTTCACCAAAACATATGCTAAAGAAGAGTCCAAGTCCTTGCAAAACAGCTAAAATCTGCCATACGATTTGCAGGAACGGGGCAGGAGATGGATTTTTCCTCTCAGCCTCTTCTACTATGCTTGCCTCCACACAGATGAATTCAGTGGTTATGGAGAAAGGCATCCTCTCTGCTCATAACTGTCTCAACATGAAAGCAAGGTTTGGTACTTCCCCTCTGTTGTGGTTTAACCCGGCAGGCAGCTAAACACCACACAGCCATTCACTCACTCCCTTCCGCCAGTGGGATGGGGGAAGAGAATCAGGAAAAAAAAAAAGGTAAAATTCGTGCATTGAGATAAAGACAGTTTTATAGGACAGAAAAGGAAAGGATGATAATAATAATACACAAAACAAGTGATGCACAATGCAATTGCTCACCACCCGCTGACTGATGCCCAGACAGTTCCCAAGCAGCAATCGCTGCCCCCCCCGGCCAACTCAACAGTTTATATATATCAAGTATGACATCACACGGTACGGAATATCCCTCTGGTCAGTTTGGATCCGTTGTCTTGGCTGTGCCCCCTCCCAGCTTCTCGTGCACCTGGGAGAGCATGGGAAGCTGAAAAGTCCTTGACTAGTGTAAGAACTACTGAGCAACAACTAAAACATCATCTCGTTATCAACATTATTCTCAAACTAAATCAAAAACACAGCACTATGTCAGCTACTAGGAAGAAAATTAACTCTAATCCAGACGAAACCAGGACACCCTCCCCATTCTGCTGTGCTTTAGAAACAGACTGTTTTCCTGAAGCTGAAGAGGTAAAATACTGGTGATCTCTCAGATGAGGTTACTTGTTGTCTAGTGCTGGTACAGAGGTTTGGTCTGCCTCCTCTCTCCAAAGAGCAGGAGCTCCTCAATTTCCAGATCTCATTTTGAGTAAGAAAACAACTCTACATTACCATTTAGTTCATTGGCCAATACCAGTCTCGGGGGGACAGAACACGATGGCATGCTGGGAGCAGTCAATAGACTGGTAGACCAGCCTGCTACTCAGTGAGACCTCAGCAATGACAGCATACTAGTGAGCACTTGAGATGGCACTTGGAAAACCACGTCTAGTTTTGGGCTCCCCCCAGACCAGAGAGACACCTGACACAGGGGAGTGACGCCAGGGAGGGCCACCATGATGAGTAGGGGGGGCTGAAGCAAACAATGTGCAAAGACTGGGTTTCAGCAGCTTTGAGATGAGAAGACTGCCACTACCTAATGGGAGGGTGGGGAGAAGACAGACCAGGTTCTTCGCGGAGGTACACAGTGACAGGACAAGATAGGATGAGAACAAGTTGCAGCTGGGGAGATTCCTAACAATGAGCTCCAACTAAACCTCTTTTGAGCACGAGTTTGGACAAGACACCTTCAGAGGTCTCTGAATAACCTATCCTGTGAAGCCAAATGGCTGCTGCATAGAAAACTATAGGAAAAGCTTTATTTGTCTCAAAGATCTCCCATGTGCCAGTCTGGTTTAGGTTTTCATTGATCCAGCAGAAGAATACATAGCAAGGAGGAAGTTTTCCAAGTTTTCATCACATTTGATTTAAAAATTCCTGTTCATGACCTAATCTTCACAAAGAGAAGTCATACTAGATGAATTTTATCAATTCAGGTAAATCTGAATTCACCATAAATTTTGTCAGCTTGACAAAAACCGTGGGCAAACGCTGCTCAGAAACCATCACCGCTGCTCAGAATAGCAGCCCTATAAACATAGCTGCTTCTTACAAGCAACTCTGGATGCTGCAATAAACGTTATAAGCCTGTACATTATTAAAAAAAGTATGTATCTTTTTCAGCTGAGATTTCAACATGTTTCCTTCAACATTTTTATTGCTATTTCTTTAGAAACAACACTGTTTAACGTCAAGTGTATTAGAAATTCCCACTCTGTTCTCTGAGGAATTTCCACCATAACCTCACATGGCTTTGGAAAATGCTGACCACCACATATACTGAAATTGTATTTATGCACTGAACGCTTCATGAAACACCTTCAGTGAGACGCCTATATGGGGCAAGACTTTCTAAATCACTCGCGATATGCAGTGATAAACCAAATTTCAAGTCCTGTTGTTGAAAGAAGAAAGACTCAAGATGTGAACTGGCTTAACTGACTCAAAGCATGAAGGTTACATCTGAAAAATACTAATTTTAAGTGCTAAAGTAGTTATTTTTATCACTCCTGCTCACTTAAATTTAAAGCAGGACAGCACTACTGATATTGTTAGGTGCTAATGTTGCTGAAACGCAATGGGAATCAATAGTTTTTTCAGGAAGAGAGAGCATGGAAAGGAGATGAGCAGTTTCAAGTCTCCTTAACCTCTGCCAGCGGCAGCTTCAACCACATCCTGGATACTCAAAACTCACATTATCTCCAACACCTTACTTCTGCCAAATATACTAATTTTTCCTCTCATCATCTAACAAGTCCCTAGCTCTCACATTCTCAACAGCTCTTCCAATACGAGCTAACATGATGAATAAAAAGTATGTGGCATATTGAATTAAAAGATCTGGGAACAGCTCTAAATATGCCATGCAGATTTTATTACTCTTTTGCACAGTGAGGCAGAGTGTACTTGCAGCAGCCGCCTACTTTCCAGTTCAAAAGAACATGAAGCTCTTATCAAGCACCACACTACACATTTCCAGGTTGAAGGAAAGTCCACACCACAATTTAATGAAACATGATTCAGATTCTCACTCTTCATACATACCTCCATAAATTCCCACTAAGGCCATACATCACAGCAATATTCTTTTGGTAAATAATTTAGTTCTTGTATTCAAATTTGGTTTCCTTTAGAAACTTGCGAAATTCTTATGCATTGGAAAAAAATAGGTTAAAGAAACAGGGAATGAGAAAACTGCAAACAGTGAAGTCACGAAAAGCCTTCATGGTAAAATCATTTTGAAATCAAATTTAATTGGAATATAGCAGCCTAGGAAATTATGGTTCTAAACCACAAACAAGCGAGAGAATGTTTAGTAACCCCAAGCAAAAATCCCCTGGCCTCTCTAGCAACACAGTTCAAGCTTGAAGCTTTACATCTATTTATAGACCTCGGGCACATATCACTACAATAGTTGATTGTGCTGTGCAGCTGTTTTGTATATCTAGAAGGGCAGGAAAGAACAGACTGCACTTTGATCTTTCCCTTTTTTGGAGTAGTAAAACAACAATAAAAAAAATGCCATTAGAAAGGACTCAATATTTTCGAATCACAAGGGTACATGTTCCAAAAGCCACAGCTTACACTAAACATGTAGGACTTAGAGCTAACATGTTCAATTGTTTACCATTACTATAAATATGGGTTGCAGAAAATATTTACTCTAGAAGCATGCAAACTATTTCACCTATCATGAAAACATATGCCAAATCTAATTACAGGAGTTTTTACTCCCCAAAGCATCTGTTGTTAAGTGACACACACATAAAATTAAAATTCAACCTGAATGCAACTGCATCACAAATTAGCACTTAGCATTTCTTGGGCAATAAAACAAATTAAGCATTTGCTCAAGGTATCATTGTGGGATAAGAATTAACTACAGACAACCTGTAAAACCTGTTGGTATTAAAGCTTTATAAATTACACAAATGTATTGGAGCTAACACTACTAAAGGCAGAAATAAATATTATGCACGAAAGTCAAATCAGTGATTCCTATCTTACGAAGCATGCTGGCCCTTTCTGAGCTCTGAGGTTACAGAAGGATCTATTGGCCACTCTTACATTCTTACTACATGTATCGCTAGCATTCAAACAGCTGGACGATGGTCAGTACCACGGTGAGAAAAATCTAATCTTTTTAAGCAATAGAAAGGAAATAAGCATAAAGCAAGCACCTTCAGAGACCTGAATGAACTGTATCTAGCCTCCCTGAAGAACATTTCTAATCAATTACTGATAGGATTTACAAATTGCAATAAAATGTAAAACGGGGTATAACTGTACAGCTTACAATTACTATCAAAATGAGTTTGGACAGCTCGCTTCCAAACAACCACGTGGACTGAAGTACATGAATCTGTTTAAAACATAGCAAGAGTAGTCTGTAGAAGGGATTTAAAAAAAAGGCACCATTACAGAAAAAGAGAAGGTAAAAAGAGCTTGTGGTGAGCCCTCTAGTACCAAAACCAGACCTTATCAACTATGCAGTGTGCCTGGGAATCTTCTTGCTGTACAGCAGGCTGCAAGGCAAGCTTAGTCTTCCATGCTTTCCAAATATTGAAGTTTCAGGTATGTCAGAGAGAGCAAATAAACAAATTATTGAATTAGCAAGATGGAAAAGTAGCAGTAGGCTGCAAGAAATGCAGCAGATCAAATGGAGGAGAGAACAAATCTCTAAGACAAAAGTTGGCAATATCAGACTTTTGTTAAGTGTTAAACAGCCTCAGAGTTATCTGTATTGCATGATCAGCACAGCACATTTCACAATTATGAACAAAACTTTTTTAGATTTTTAAATATATAAGATGGGACATTAGATAGTACTTTTTAAAAAATCATTTTAAAAGACAATATTTAGGTATATTCATATCCTGAGTACAGGTTTATTTCTGCTGTGGCCTATATCTCTCTGTTGCATTTATCTTGTTTAATTAAACCAGAGTTCCCAGGGATAGGGATTTTTTTTTTTTTTTTTGCTTTAGAGCACTTAAGAGAATGTTCTTAATTCTCATTAGCATTATGGTATAATTATATATTAGATTAGAAACTAATACATAAAATAGTAATTTACTAAATAAATTATTTATATAATCATAAAATAATAAATAGTAATAATAAAAATGTTACTACATCACCCTGATCACAGGTATGGGAGTGGTAGAGCAAGTATTTATTGCTAAATATATAACCACGTTGCACTGTACATATTTGAACAAATACTGAAAAAGTTTTGAGACTTTTCTTTCTTGGACACAAAAGCTTTTACGAACCATTTATTTTTCAATGAATAAAAATTACTGATCTAATTTGGTCAACGAATAACAGAACACAACAAACATTACCTGGCATGTTTGTGTTGTTCCCAGTTGCTTTTCTAATGCTGTGACAATGAGATAACTTAGTTTAAATGGAAGCAGTTGCCCTTAATCCTCCATCTCCTCTTGCTGGGCACACCTAGCGGAATGAAAACACCCTTGCCGTGAATATTATAATCCCATCACAAGGACGGCCAGGTAGAAACGGAAATTGTTCAGCCACTGTCCCTATGCTGCTATGCAAAACTAATCGCGTATCGGGCTACTCTGATCAGTGACCAAAACTTCCACTCTGCTGTGAAGACTGCAGGTGATTCAGGAGGAGAACAAGGGGATATGAGTTACCACCAAAAGAAGTTGCTACTAGAGAAAGTAATGCAATATAGTGCTTCACTGGCAGACAGCTTGTGGTCCTGGAAAGGTGTCTCCAAACCACAACTTCGAAATATGACTCAGTATTAGTAGGCAGTATTAAAGACAGAAAAACAAGAGAAAGTGTGAGCTGACAAAGACAGCAGCAGCATCTATGGAGATCATGATAATTAAAATTTATAACTGTGCATATCACTGACAAATGTATTAGTCTGGTCCAAGCAAGCTACATTTCAGAAAAGAAAACACTTTGAAAGGCTCCAATATCTTCACATTCTGAGTCCAATCCAAGACCAAATTTTTGCATTGCAAAGTCAGTATTTTAAGAGCTGGAAAAGCTGAAATTTAGAAAAATCTCTCACGCTATTCCCTTTTACAAAACTTCTAGTAAAAACATGTTTTACATATAAAATACAAAATTTCCAATGTTGATTTAGCTATAATTATAAACTGAATTCCAGATGAGTGTCACCTGTTATTATAATAACTCTTTTCAATAGAGAGGCACCTCCCTATAATATTATTTCTAAAGTAAAACACATTAAACATTAAGTTCAAATGCCAGGTTGCTCAGTCTGAGCTAAACTTTAGCTTTAAGTAGTGTACAGCTGTTGTGCAATGTCAAAGCACGCTAAAAGCTTCCATCTCATTGGTTTCGTGCCCGTGTGGAAGCCAGCCAGTCTTGATGACACAAATAGGATACAGTAAAGCTTGTATAATTACTGTTAAACACAAGAACTTTGCTAAAACAACACTTACAACCTTCATTAAATCTTCAAGAATGGGAAATCCAGAGGAGGGTCCTTCAACCGAGCCCATGGGACAAGGTACTTCAAGGCACAAGGTACAATAAATACCCTATTCTTGCAAAACTCAACTGCTAAAGATCAAGTTCCAAAGGGAGGGAGCAAAACCAAACTCCGCTTCCCTGGTGAGATGCCCAAGATGAGGAAAGCTAATTAACAGTATCAGTAAGGGGCAACGCAAGCATTCCCCAAAGAAGCTTCCCCAGGGAGTGCTGCACACACCAGCAGCCAGGCAGAAGCCCTGGACTTTGAGTTGACTCAACACTGGCATTTGATGAAGCCAGCTCCCACTGCCTGACCATTTTCCTCATTTTTGGATTAGACAGTTCCAAATCCAGCCTGCAATATGGATAAACCTCCAAGAACTTCACTGTCCGTTAATTTGTGTTTGCTGACAAGTGGATCAGACCTTCTCAGGAGAAGAGTGACAAACACATAAGGGATCTGAGGCACCACAGCTGTCAAAAACGTATTTGTGACCAATTTTAGATATACTTTCCAAAATAAATGCAACTTTTAAAAAACGCTATCATTTTAAAAAGCAATGGTGCATACTAGCAGACCTTGAGAAACATTTTTACAATTGAAACAGTACACACAGTAACTGCTATTTATACTTCAATATGTCAACCTTAAATATTTACTTTTCCACTCAGTTTACAATATATGCCAACAGAACACTTTCTTGCATCATTTACAGAGCCTATAAAAATTTTAAATTCTCCGAGCAATATGGGAAAAGTGTTATAAAATAACTGAAATTAAATGATGAGGAAAAAATCTTTGCTACTTTTTATTCAAAATTTAATTTATTTCAAAGATGCATGATTTCTGCAAATAATGGGTTTGTTTGCTATATTCCTCCTGATAAAATAAGATAATTCTTTTCAAAAAGCAAACTGTTCTGAACTTTAACCCTCTCTCTAGGCTTTACATCGCTACATGGCGACCATTCTTCAGTCAGAAGCATTATGTTATTCCCCTGCCCTATGGGTTCTGAAAAGCCAACAATTCTAGTTAAGAGTAAGTAAATGTTTATACTTTTAATCTCCACATCACAAGGCAGAGTTACTGGACATTTTTCCCAGAAAGCAAACAGGCTGGGCAGCTGTATTTTGACAAGAAATGTTGTTTCCTTTTATGGCCCACAGAGTCGGTGGCTGTGGTCTGTGCGGGGGGAAGGCAGTGAGCACCCTCTGCTTCATCCTAAGGCGCTGTGATCCCTAGGCAAGCTGTTCTTCCTATCATCATTCCTATCATCTTCAAGTGCAAAAGAGATGCTCCAGATAGGATATTATGTTATTTGCTCTACTGTAAATCCCGTAAATCCAGAGTTAAAACAAACTACTTGGATTGAAAAAGGCTTACGGGCGCTTCCTAGCCCACCAGAGATGGGCTCCTTTCCTGCAAAGGAACCAACCAGGGGCTCAACTACTCTGCCACTTACTCTGCCATTTGCATTTTTACATTTTCATGTTATTAAAAACAGCTAAAACTGGTTTTGAAGAATGAATGGCCTGGAGATTCACTGCCAATTCACCAACATTGAGATTGCACAATGTTCCAGATCACGGTCCATATAAAATTAAAAGGTTGACTATGACTCTTTCCAATAAAGTTTTTGGCTGTTTCTTCTGGAATCCTGTCCTGATGGGCACATCACGTGGACAACTGCAAGGAGGAAAACAAGAAACCGGATGAAGCTGGAAACCCCTGTAGCAGACCTGCTGCAGAACGACAAGGAACACCTGTCCCTCAGTAGATCTGCCACACGTTTCCAACCGTCCTACCCCAGCTACTTACTCTCATTACTTCATTTACTTCCTTTACTTTAGCTTTTCACCCCTTTGGTTGCACCAAACTCTAAATCAACCCTTTCTTGTGGCTTCAATATCAGAGTGGAAACCTGGAAGGAAGGACTGGAAGGAAGGGGCATGGGGAAAAGTAAGAAGCTGGAGGCGGGGAAGGAAAACGTTTATAAGATTTTATTAAAGAAGGTAAAACAAATTTTCCAAATGGCAATTGGAAATTCAACAATTCTAAACTACATGGAGGGGGAAGGCCAAGAAACCACACAGCCATGTGAACACTCCCTGCATCACATTCCAAGCAGCACAGCCTCATTACCTCCCCTACTTAAAAAGCCTTATCTCACTTCTGCCCCTTTCTTAAATCAAAGCAAAAGCTGAAATTTTGTATGAAGGCAAACTCCAAGCATCACTTAACAGCACAACAAAACGGCCTCTTGAAATGTATGCATTTTCCCTTGTGTTTCCTTAATGTAACTTGAATAGAAGTTACATTAAAGAGAGGGGGACAGCTGGCAAAGAAGGGAAGGAAAAAGAGTGCAAGTGAGCAGCAGCAACTGAGGAATACAGCCTGAGGAGCATAAATGCAAAGCCTGGAGGTTGATTTGTAGAGATGTAGCTTTGCTGGTTAGTTATTTTCACAAGCTTATGGACATGGGAAAACTGCAGAACACTGAAGGGAAACACGTAACCTCCTGTAATGGAAAATCCTGCCGAGAGAAACACATCATGGCCACCGTCAGCACAGGCTGAGCACCAGCCTGGTAGGCATTCTCTTGTCCTCCAGCAAACAACATCCAACTCTAGCAGTCCTGAAAAAAACTGTGTTTGGCAACTGGATGGGGAAATTAAAAGGCCTGTTTCCTTTCTGTCAAAAGACAGGATTTAGTTTATTGGACTAAATCTCAATTCTATCCCAAGTACAGCAATCCCAAACAAGTGGGAAACTAGAGAAACAGGCCACCAGTATCTCCCTGGTGCTTCTTGGGAACACGCCATACCAAATACATAAGGACTTCAAATTGCTTGACGCAGCTTGCTTTCTAGTAAAACAGCCCTAGTGACGTGAGCAAAATGTATTTATACTTTTATTTTTTCCTCAGTCTGAGCTTAAAACTTGGTTTCCACAACCTGCAGATAGACAGATCCAAGTGAGTTAGAGACACAGCTCCCACTGTGATTTCAAACTGCAAATTAAATGCAAGGTATCGCCTGGGTAAGTTCAAGACTTGTGAAAGTTCAATGTAGTAGAAAATGTTTAAATTGTAAGGAGGTTTAAAAAGGGAAATTTAAATAATTAGATCACACACTATTACATCAGACTTGAACAAAACCAAATAAAAGACTCAAGTTGCAAACTCAAAGAGAGAACAAATTATTGAGGAAACTGGATACAAACATACAGTGGCAGCATTTCCGTATTAAACATGGCCCTGTGCAGTTTAACAAGAACATTAAAGATACATAAAAACTAATAAAAATGCAAAGAAATCCTTACCTAAGAGCCCTGGCATAAACTGATTTAATATAAACAACACAAATCCCTAAAACTTCCCGAGACCCTTAAAAATATAGTACAATTATAGGCGGCAATTTTCCTGATTATGAAAATAAACAGAATTGATTTTAAAAAGAGACCCAAACAAACAAAAAACCCACCAAACAAAACCAAATTGGGGGACAGGGGAGACAGTCTCGAGTTTTAGGTACCTAAAAACAGCCCATGAAGTGATCTTCCCCTAAGGATATTTTGATCTTAGTCACATGTTTTTTCTAAGGTATTTTTATTTAGTCTCCCTGCAGATAACTGCAAGGAGAGAACTGCCAACATGGTATTAAATTAATTATTTAATGTCTCCCATCATAGTTGAGACACATTAAGTCTGAACTATTACCAATAAAGTCATTAGGCTCACCGACCTCAGAGAATGTTCTCTCACTCACATGTATTGTTTCTATCACTTGCCAACTTTGTCAAAATAAAAAAAATCAAGTTTATTTTCTCTAATCTTTCATACAAGTACTTTGATACTTACCTGCTTATCAATAAGCAAGCTGATACAATTGTAGTAGTAGATAAGAAAAAAAAAAAAAAGAAAATATTTGAGAATGTTTCATGATACACGTGTTCTTGTTCACAGAAAGCTGAAGAAGAAACGGATCTTTTACTATTCATGGCTCATACTTTCACCCAAATTTTTTCACTTTCATCGTACTGTTTGCAATATAAATTTGGAAAATACACAGAAAGAACAGCTTTCCAAATAGTTACGTCTGGTTTGATTTTGCAAGTTTGGACAGCGTGAACGAAGTTTGCAGTTAAGTAGACCTGGGAATGTTATGGCAAGGCTTACAGACCAGAATGCAATAAATTCCAACAACAAATACATTTCTAATCATGAAAACTTATCATACAAGTGTACCCACAATAAAACCACCTTCAGACCAGGGATCACTGGCGCTGCAAACTGAGGCCTGGCTAACTGAAGTGGAATTGGCTTCGGCTGGCCAAGGCAAACACAGATAAGTGCAGACAGAGAAGACACAACAGCCAGATCAGTTCACGCACAGGCAACACTGACCTGGAGTGTCACATCCACCTGCCAGGGACACAGGCTGCCTCTGCAGCGGAGTCACCACTGCACTGGCAGCTAGAATGTGAATAGACATCCACCTTCTATCCTGGCATTTTATATGGCCGCAGCATCCAAAGGCTTTCATATTAAAAGCAAAACAAACCCCCAAAACATTAGTTTGCAATACTTTTTTTTTATTTCTGAACTAACAGAATCAACTCATTCATTTATATACCTACACGTGTGCATATAAAGCTAAAAATGAATGTTGAATGTCTACCAATAGGAAAAACGTTGGTAATAGGAAGCAGAGACCAATTGAGTGTTAAAAAAAAGAAAAGAAAAAAAGGAACGCTAAGTCTGTGAAGCACCTTGCTCTGTTCAGCAGCTGTCACTGGAAGGTAGGGCAAACATACAATTACCCATTCAACACCACACTCTCATTCCAGAAATGCGTACCACGATACCAACATACATCTGGGTCACCATCTTGCAACCTGTGTGGGCAAACCTGCACCCAGTGTGCAGCCCGGGCTCCTCTGGGAACATGCGCTTGGGCTGGGCTACCAAGACTACCAGGTACTAAACTTTCATAGAAAGGAAAGGCATAGCTTTAGCATTACATTATTACTCCATGTAGCTTTTCACGACAGCAAAGATCATCTCCATCCACTTCAAGCAGAACATTCTCTTTTGTTCTGTGTCCTGGACAAGTCAGACAGTTCACAACACAAAAAACCCCAAAACAATGATGCCCCCCTCAGCAAATCACCAACAGTTTCACGTCAAATTATTCAAAAAGAGGACTAAAATTCTTTTAATGCCATCTTACTGAAATACTGCATCCTTACTTACAGCAGCACGGCTAAGCTGTTATAGCAGCAATCAATCACTATTCACAGCTTTCCGATCCTTTCTAGAAGGTGGTAAGCCATCTCCACAGAAGTAATAAATGATAAGGCTTGAAAGATTGCTGACCAGTCCAGGCACTCACCTGCCCCAAGGCCAGACATCCAAAAACAGTCTCTACAAATAGCTCCTTAACTTCTACCTTAAGCTGTTGTTGTTGTTCCACAACACACCTAAGGCTTT
This sequence comes from Scopus umbretta, assembly GCA_013400535.1. NCBI lineage: Eukaryota > Metazoa > Chordata > Aves > Pelecaniformes > Scopidae > Scopus > Scopus umbretta. The sequence continues at coordinate 917 of VZTL01053601.1, read as the reverse complement.
TGCAGCAATTTAAGTACAGGGCCTCTTGCTCTGTCTCCTTGCCTCTCCACAGGCAGCCTTCAACACATCTGAAGACTATGGCACTCTCTCCCATCTCGCTTTTTACTCCAGACTAAAACAACTGCAGTTCCTTTACTCTTCTAGACATCTGTCTATCTCAGTTGCTCTATTATGGACTCTCTCCATTTGGTTCACATCTTTTTTCTTTATATTTCTTCTATTACTGAAACAAAATTAATGACATAAAGACTAAACAAGAAACACTCCACAAAAAGCAATTCAGGTTAGTTTTCTACGGATTTCAACCTCTTATAATCTCTTCCCTCACACTGTCACCCAGCATCCCTTTGATTTCCACTTCCCTGCTGCCTCCCAGTTTTTCCAAATACCATCACAAAATTCCTCTCTAACTTACTTCTCAGAAGATACAATCTAATGGGTAATTAAAAATACAAAAGAAAATTTAGGAATAACTATTTTCCCTTAACAGCTTCCATCCCATTAAAATATTTTGCTACTATAATGCCTATGGGGCTTATCTTCGGTTGCAAGAGAACAAAGAAACAAACACTGAAAATTTATCTAAATAAGCCACAATATTTTGAGAAAAGCTACCATGGTGCTATAGGACCTTGGAAACTTGCAGCAAAATATGTGAGCTATTGCTCAGAAGTAAGCTTTGCTCTTCCGTTCTATGGCTAGAAACCATAATAATACCAGTATCTGTAAATCCTACCTTTCCTTTTTCACAACATTTCACATCAGCAAATTGCATTGGAAACAGTATTACAACTCCCACCACAAAGTCCACAACTACCACCAGTTGGTTATGCTTTTGATTAGCAAACATTAAAGAACATTAAAGTAAATAAAAGGGGGAAATAAACTACAGCATTAATGTATGAGCATCGACACTA
>VZTL01053600.1:29561-46487 GCA_013400535.1 Scopus umbretta | reverse complement strand
CAATTTAGACGGAAACACTCTATCTGAACAGTATTTACTTGTGCCCTGTGGGTGTTAATACAAATCAGAGCCACCTTCACAAGCTGCATGAAAGTCTTTGCACACAGGTACTTTTAGGAAGCCATTACTCTCTCAAAGCAACTGCCATTAGTTTCAATAGGAGATCCAAGCTGATATCATGGGAGGTCACAGAGCCACCAAAATTTGCAGATGAAAACCATAGCTTCCCATGAATGAAATAATTCTACAGTGATGCCCAGCAAATTTAGACAAAGGTTACTGTATTCAAGCCTGCTCTGAGGTCACAGGAAGTAAGAATAGTCACCATTTTTAAATTAACTCTAGCTTTCATGAGCTAGGTGCAATTTTCAGAGCAATTGTGTCAATTCTGCAGATAACCATTGTGCAAGTTAAGAATATAAAATGTATGATATAAAAGAAAGAAAGAGAAAAAGCCAATTCCTTTTGAGTTCACATAATTGCAAATGAAAGACAGCAAGAAACATCAGGGAGTCACTTTTCACAGAATCAGATAGCAGGGGCTTAATTAGCATCAGATCATATGTATCGGACTGAAAATGTGTAATGAATAGCTAGCACTTCCACCCGAGACAAGGCTGATAATCTGCTCTGTTCTTTCAGAAAACATTTATTTATGTAGAGAAATGATCCTGGCCACAAATAATCACACTGACTACTGCAGACCTGCTAAAAGGATAAGTTTAAGCCCAAAACACCTAAAAATGAACCTTTAAATATATATTCAATGAGCTATACTTTGTATATGACAAAAAAAGAGAACTTTTTGCCAGACTCAGCCACAGAAGAGATGTACTCTTTACCTTTAATGAAAACAAACTATAGCAATCTTTTGCATTGCTTGGATTTATTTTCCTTGTATCTGACTAAGATGAAATATGTGTCGTATTTAGAATCTATACTAGTACCTTTTGGGGACATTTTTGCATACTTGTATTAAGTGCTATAGGTTTTAAAGTTACTTGAATTTTTGCACCAAGATCACTGAAAAGAGTGAATTATAGGAAGCTGGTGGTGTCAAGGAGACTTAAATGTACATAAATAATCCCATTTCCAGACAAATAAGACACCATTTGGGGAACACATTTGCATTACTTCATCATCAAGACATTACAGAATTTACCAGCGTGTCCCTAGGGACTTCTCTTCAGCCTCCAGCCTGCAGGGCTGGCCACATGGACTGATCGTGAATAAACCATTCCCTCTCCAGTTAATTACTGCTTTCAAGTTCCTCCCCCTTTTCCTCAGGAAAGTCTTCCACTTGCAGATTCCTGATAATTACTGTGCTGGTGATAATATTTTATGAGGACCCAGCTGTCCCCCGCTCCTCCAAGCTGTCTCTGGAGACCCGCTCTGCAAAGTAAGCCCACTCCTGGGCAAGTATATGTTTACAGTAAATAAAAATTTGAGGCCTCCTTAGCCCACAGGCTCTTGCTCTTCTTTCAGAGCACTGCTGAGTTACCTGGCTTGCTCTATCATTGTTTCGGCATTTTCCAGAAGAGGATATCCTACAATGTCTCCCCCTTCCTTGCTTTCCCAATGTTGTTGTGGTTCCTGCCGCACAGCCAGGACAATCAGGGCTCAGCCAAACCTATCCCTGGTCACCCAGTTTGCTCACAGATCAATCTGCTATTTTTTCACTACCATCACGGGAAATAATCCTTCATTCGCCAGTATGCTTCTTCACGTAGCGCAGCAGAGTGTAGCTCAGAACACTGCTTCTTCCTTCCACAGTCCTGTAAGAGCTTTTTTAAAGAATTTGACAGAAAATAATACCAGAGTGTTTACAAAGAATGTTTTCTGTTACTATGTTTTTCTTACTTTACCCTAATTTCTTTCTTTGTTCCATACCACAAACATTGATTTTATAGGGAACAAGACTCAATAGTTCACCACAGAAGAGGACAAGAAAAAAATTCAGATTTTCATCTGGACGTTGTTAATTTTCCTACACAACTCCAAAACAGGCTTTAAACATGGGCTCTTAGTGACCCAAAGAGATTTCTGAAAATCCTACTTGCTGATGGAGCTTACAAATTTACCTTCACCTTTTTTATACCAGCATTTGCCCCTGCCTCAGATATTTCTCATAAATCCCTGAAACAGTGCTTTTAAGAGTACAGGGAAACATTTCAGCCAGGGGGATGACAGCTTAGCTTTGGCCAGAACTGAACCTGATTTATGATGCTTGAACGAGACCAAGAATTAAAGCGATCTTTGGAGACTCTGCTCTAAACTGGACAGATAAATCATTTTTATACTTGGGTGCTTCTGTTTACCTAATTCACGCTGTCTTTAGTTTGACAGCATAATATTTATTTGAACAATCATGAGATAAGAAGAGGATTTCAGAATTGCTTCACATCTGTATTAGTAGATTACAGGCTAAGTTGCAGAAGTTCTCCAAATACAAACTGATCAGGGAATACAGAGGTGTGATAGTTTATCATTAAAGCACTGAAGATTTCTTTTTTTATGCTTTTCTCCCTAAACATTCAAATCCCTCTCTTAATCACATACATGTGGACCATGATCGTCACCTCTTAACGTTCAACTGCAGTAAGCGAATAGATGAAATTTTATATCCTTTTCCTCCCGTTTTAAAATCTTTCTTGAATCTTTTTGCACAAGCAGGCTAAGAAAGAGTATTAGCCTTAGAGCAGGTTGTTATATTCCTGCAGTGGTGGCGTTTTTGTCCTGTACAGAAACAACGCACTCTTTATGCTCATGTGAGCTTCCCCTGCTTATATATCCTTTGACACAGTGTCAGGCAGATTCTTTATTGTCACAGTAGGTATTTGAATATTGCTACAGTGCACATCAGAGCGGCGTACTGCGTGATTCCCTTTCACTCAGGAGGCAAAATACAAACCCATTAATTAATCAGATTTCAATCCCTCTCTTTGTCTTTAATATTGATTGACCACAGACTGTTATTAGTGGGGTTTTTTTTAAATTAACTATTATTTACAGAATACAAGACAGCTCCATACCTGTACCTGTCAATTTAATATCAGGACTAAATACTCCCTCTGTTCATGCTTCCATTATGCAAATGCCTTTAAAATGGAAGTAAAAAATAGTAATGGCATGTATATTCATACACATATATAAAATATGTACATTAGCAGATATATTAATATAAGTTAAATATGTACTTGTAGGCATAACATCAATCAGAAATAATGACACTTTTTAGATATCAAAAGAATTATTTTAAAAGTCTTTATCAACATAAATATTTTGTGATATAGTCCTCCCCCACTCAGTCTCCCTGAAGCACATTTGCCTTTTGAGCACTACCCCTGAGCTTTTCTTATTTGTTCCGGAACGACATTCTTTTCCTCCATGAGGCTGTATTGTGACCATGCCTTGCTCTTAGGTAGCTGTAGGAATTAATTGTTAAACTAGAAGCATTTTTTTTTAGAGATAACTCTATCTAGCAGACTCAGAATAATCCTGAACTGGTGGCAATACCTTGTTTGGGAAAATCATATTTTGAGACTTGACAAGTATTTTGCCATTGGCAGGGGTAGTCCTATGGTATGCGTCTTTAGACTTTAAATTACCCATTACAATGGAGATCCTTTCTGCATATGAAGGACCTGCTTATCTAGGTCCTGCCCCTGACTTGAGAACTCTTACAGACTCGCTGGCAGTAAGTCCCATCACTGAGCCAGGGCTGCTCTACGCCTCCCCTGTCAATTTGTCAATAACTACAGCAGATGACATCGCACTGTGCAAAGTGCCAGTGCCTTCGGCCTTCCACCAGTCAGTGGTTCACTGGAGGCCCATTTAGTTTCCTTTTTAGCTTGGAGAGTGTATATTAGAAAAAAAGAAATTCCAACACATTAATAGAACCAGATTTAGTTCAAGCTGAAGATGATATCCCAGCATGTTATGATTTTATGGAAACTGTTTGCATGCAATTTTTACTGGATTTCTTTTTCTGAGTCAGTGGAAGGGAGACTTATGAAAGTTTCCACATATTATTATATAGAGCAACTTGTTTATCAGAGTTTGTTATTCAAAATCTTCATTAGGCACCCAACAGCTAATTTAGACTTCTGAAAACCATAAGGAGTCTGCAGCTTTTGAACTTCAGGCTACTTTCTCACTTGATGCACTTGAAAACTGTATATGTGATATATAATGAAGATTGCAATGGAAACTGTGATCCCAGAGCTTCCTTTCAAGAGCTAATGGGATTTATAAATCCTATTTTCACATGCCACTTTTATACACTAGATACTCACGAGCACAGTTTCTGGCTATTTATTTACAACTTTTTACATCAGCTGTATGTTTTCACCTCCATTTTTTTTTCCCAGTGAGAGAACTTGTCTGTGCTTAATAAGTAGATGCACCTCATTTATGAGTATAAAGTCAGGCAGAAAACAAGTAGAGGTAATATATGACTTCCACTGGTCTCCATCAAATCTAGAGCCTTACAGTACTTCCATATTCCACAGACTTTGAGCCATGATCTTCTGGAAAAAGAAAATTAAGAAGGCTGCTCAGCCTGTCTGTAAGCAACAGGTAGAGGTGGTGGGTTTGCATGTGTGCCAGAAAGCCTCTCTCAACCTGAGAAAGACAACGTCTTAGCTGTGACTAAAGGATGGAAATATCTGCTAGCAGGTCAAACTGAATGCAAAATCCTGTTAAAATTGAAAAGGAGCACTAAGACACATGACCTCAGCAGCAGAAGGACAGGGGGCCTGTGATGGTGAAACGAGGACAGAGCTGGCCATGGGATAATCTTCCAGTGATTTTTAGGGCAATCAATGAGCAGGCAACCATCATTTTGACAAAAGTCATCCTTCTGAAGTTTAAACTGAAAGGGAGCATAACTGACTAGTGAAGACCAACAGGATAAGAGCATCTGAAAACTTCAGCCTATCAATTACTTGAAGAGAAAAAAACATTTACGTAAGAAAATGTGTACAACATTTGGGCTAAGTGAAGGTGGACACACATCTTCCCTCAAAAGTGATAAGGCCAACATAACTTTTTTTTCCATAAGTGAGTAAAAACCTCTGCCTGGGAAGCAAGTTATGGCATTGTGTATGATCGACTAATCGAGAAACGTCAAGGTGTGAAGGCCCTGGACTAGTACTGAGGACCTACTGGAGAATGAAAGCATTCAGGTAAGATGCAGAAACAAGCCTTTACCCACTGCAAATGTCACCTTTTGAGGACAAGGGCAGGGAACAGCAAAGTGCCCAAAGTGATCAGGTGAGCCATGGACGGTATCTGCTAACATTGGGGCAGTGGGAAGCTGAAAGAAGAAATGAGAATGGTGACACCACCCTCCCTCAGCAGCGTGGCGATGCCCGATTAATGTGCTTCCTTGCTCCTATTGTAAAGATGGAAAAAGAAGTCTCTGTATCCAGGGAAGAGACACTCATACTCGGGGTTTTTTTGAGTCAGATGGGCTAACACCATAGGAACGGAGGCTGCAGCTGCTGTTTGATATCTCCTATATCCCTCCCAGTGTTCAAAGAAGCTCCAGGAAAACTTCATCTATGAATTTTGGTCAAATTAAGTAGCTAGTTTTGAACACATAAAAAAAACCAAACCATAAATGGAATTAAGAACATGATTTTGTTTCAGAAATGGTTACTTTTTTAATGTGTATTTTTAAAAAAATCCTTCAATTAATTTTAAAAGATCAAATTTATAACTGTCCTAATATGTGATAACACTGATAAAGAAAAAGGTGATTAAGAGCTCCCCTTCACAGCAGGATTACTTTTCATACCAAAACATTCCCCCCAAACGTGAACTTTTCCTTTCAGATTCAAGTACTTTTTTCTTTTTTTTTTTTCATTCAGTCATCAAGCCAGGAGGAAGAACCCCAATCCTTTACCAATTCCACCCAGACGGTAGGCAGCAGATGATAACCCATTGGATGAGGGAGTCTGCCTTGTGTGATGCTGACTGTGCAGAGGAGGCGAGTGATGCCTAGAGAAACCAGACACACATCCGACTCTTCCTTGCCTCTTCCCCTACCCCTTCCGTTGATCAGGTCCTGTCATTCAAACAATATGCTTTCCCACACCGAAAGCGGTTTCCAAAATGCTGTTTAGCTGTTGCTTCAGCTGTATCACTTTTATTTACAGCCTTCCTTTTAACCATCATGCCAAATATGTAGCATACTGCACAGCACTGGCAGTGCAGACACTATTTGGTCCTACAGTCCTAGGAGGAGTGCCATAAATTTCAGACAGTCCATCTCCTGGCATGTCAGCTGTTTACCTTTGTAGAGAATTTGTACCGAACATGCCTGTGACAAATCTCTTTTCTCCTTCCCTTTTCTTGGATTATGAGTATAATAAAACACACCCTATGACGCTAATGGTCTTGTAATATTGGTTGAACTATTTGGATGCTAGGACACTGCAGCTGAGGTCATTTGTTCAAACAATGTATTGGTTTACAGGATCCTCTCTGCTTTTTGTTTTGCTTTTCTCTGCAGGACCCATTTGTACACTGAACAAAGTAGGAGCTCACTTAATACAGCTATTCAGTGTTTTGTCTCATCTTCATTGTCTCGGCTAACCACACAGTATTTCTCTTCTTTTGTGACAGAAGAATTGTTGCTTCTCCTGTCCTTTTCTGCGCACTCACACTATAATGACTGAATAAATAATAAATAGGTGCACATTTACTGTCACAGCAATCTGGTGTTGGGGGACTTTCACTTTCTCCCTCTTGTTACAGGTGGAGGACCAAGAGAAACTGAAATGTCAGACCATCCATTCATTGCATGGTCAGCTTCACACAGGTAGGATTTCTCCTTTTAGAGCACTTACAGTAAACAAACTTCTAATATGTGATAATTACATTGTTCTATAACAATAGATGTGCTGGGAACATGGTGACACTTGAACTAATTCAGATATTGTATGCAAACTAGTAGTGCTGGGACAGCCACAAAGGATTGCAGTATTTGCATTGTGCAAGTGAGTGCCATCCCTCTCATAGCCCAGTGCCACATCATCTAGCCACGACCTCTAGCTTTGAAGCCCGGTTCCTAGCTATTTAAAAGTGGCGTGTTTGAATGTTAAGTGCTTTTGTAAGACTTACATCAGAAAATAGTGCATATAAATTAAAGGATTTTTCTGCACAGCAAAATGGTATGTGTCAGCTTTTGCACAAACAAGCTAGTACAGCTAATGCCATGGGTGAAGGAGACTTAAGTAGGCTTTGCAATATGCCATCTGGGGAAGGACCCACATGACTGTGGATGCTCACTTGTTACGGCCCATGCAAACCAGCAAAGCTCTTTATTTATGGTCCTGTTTATGGCTTGCAGGAGCAAATACACCACATGTACTAAGTGGTTATGCATGGTAATTCTAAGATGAGGTCCCTCTTTGTCAGTTCCTAAGAGCAGGCAGTCTCAAAGCAGTGATTCAGATGGGAGCTCAGTGCGTGGAGGCAGCTGCTTGCCTGATGTCAGTGTTTCATTGCCAGACAGCTCCCTCTCACAGAGGCTTAGAACATGGAGTTTTTTACATTTCCCCCTCAAATCTGTATCTTCCCAATAAAAAAAGCAACATGATTTATGGATTGTTCTTCCAGAAGCTGTCACTGGCAACAGTAAATTGTAGAGGATGAAAGTCTTTCTCTCCCTATCAGTTACAAAAGGTCAAATCAACGCCCCTGCACTATGTGTCTTACTTCTCTTTTGTGGCCCCTTTTGGCATGGTCCCTGTCTCTAGTTTTTCCTTTCTTGGTGCCTTGTCCTGTCCCATCCTTCATCTCTCCTGCTGCCCTCTGCCATATATTCAGGGTTTGAAGGCTCCTGCTCTGCTGGATGCTCCTGCAGGACCTCACCCCGTCTCTGCCAACACTTTGTGCAACACTTGTGCCCAAACACATTAGAAAGTAAATCAACATTTCACGTTGCTATAGACTTGGGCAGAAAGTCAAGAGAGAGTGGTTTCTCTCTTACTGTCTCGAAAATAAAAAATCAAAGCGCTTGATTCTGCTGCAAACAGCACCGGAGAGCCCCAGCGATCTCTCTGATAAGGTGAGGTACAATCAGTCCCACAGCAAACACAGGGCACAAAGATCAAGTGAGGCCACACAACACAGAAAAAGCAAATAGCCCAGCTGCTGATGTGATGAAAACTTAGAGTTGATAGTGCCTGGAAAGGCCTTACTTCTTCCAATGAACACCAAATATTTGTTATGAAGTCTGATCTGGGTTTGAAGGCAAATATTTTTTAGCCAAATGAATTATGAATGTGTGAAACCTTGAAGCTGAGTGTACTGTTCATGCCAGCTGAACAGCTTGGGAGAGACTGGCATTATACTCATGAAATTCAGAGGATTCAGATCAGTATTTCTTTGCCTTTTTTCCTTTAGAATAGACTAGACTATTTCAGTTAGAAGGAACCTACAATGATCATCTAGACCAACTGCCTGATGACTTCAGGGCTGACCAAAAGTTAAAGCACGTTATGAAGGGCATTGTCCAAAAGCCTCTTAAACGCTGACGGTCTTGGGGCATTGACCACCTCTCTAGGAAGCCTGTTCCAGTGTTTGACCACCCTCTCAGTAGAGAAATGCTTCCTAATCTCCAGCCTAAACCTCCCCTGGCACCACTTTGAACCATTCCCATGCACCCTATCACTGGATACCAGGGAGAAGAGATCAGCACCTCCCTCTCTGCTTCCCCTCCTCAGGAAGCTGTAGAGAGCAATGAGGTTGCCCCTCAGCTTCCTCCTCTCCAAACTAGACAAGCCCAAAGTCCTTAGCTGCTCCTCACAGGACATTCCTTCCAGCCCTTTCACCAGCCTTGTTACCCTCCTCTGGACACATTCTTTCATTCAGCCTTACTTTTTGGTAGAACAGGGAATGGAAAACACTATTTCTGAAAGCAACAAACCTGAATACAGCCATAAAGGGTTTATACTCTGCAGTCTTTAGAAGGAAGTATTGGCTGTTAAGGTTTGCATACAGGTGGCCAGCCCTAAGGCTTAACTAATAGGAAAACAATGTGGAAGAGAGCCAAGCATTGCAGAGGACGGAATGGGGAAAGCAGCTGGCCAGCCACAACTGGGACTGCACTAATCAAACAGGAACTGGAAAAAAACTACCGGGCATTTCAGAGAATGAAATAGGAGCTTTGGGAACTCCCTTCAGGTGAAACCTCAAAGGATAGGGAGATGCTGGTTTATTGGCTGTCACTGAGGCTAAATCAGCGAAGCTGGGGCCCATGGGGAAAGATTAAATAAAGGCAGGTCATTTATTTGGGAAAGGAAAAGGTGTGAATAGGCATTGCTAGGTAAAACAACTCAGGTGATTGGGGCTCTGTGGGTTACCTGTCAAACATCCATGCAGCCGATCAACACAGCCTGGAGCAGGACAATAAACCTGTTTTTATAACCATACCATGTGCATCTGGGCCTGCTTCCCTTGTCAGAGGGGTCCAGAGGGTGTCAGGGTGGAAGGGGATGGAAGATGGACTTTAACATCAGTGGTCTTAATCAATCTTCCTAACATACATCCATCTTCATGAAAATGAAGATAAATAAAATAAAGATTTAGTGCAAGAAGAAGTGTTTAGAAGTAGTTCATGTTGTTGCAGACTATTGATCTAAGCCTGTTTACATGCTTCTGTTCTTTGTAGTAGCCCTTTGCTGAGCATAGCCACAAGGCCGATGTCCATGCTCCAGCAAGGCCTTGGTGTGCTGGCCATACCCTGTCCCACTTGTTTTTCTTCATTACTATATTGCTTAGGAAAGGTTGAGACTTGCCAAAACTGGGAACTTTCTGGAGTTGTTTCCCCTCAGTAAAGTGGTACACAGAAGCTTATGTCAGTCTGTCTTGTGTCTGTGCCCTTATCTTTTTTCCACATTCGTGTGCTCCTCTCCACATTATTCTCTGTCAAATACTTCCCCTAGTTAGCAGACCAGAAATGAAACTTCAGCAATGCAGAGAATTCCTGGGGTGCAGGCAATGATCAGTCTCCACTTAGGCCAGTGGATCACTCTGTTAATTCACCCATGAAGAAAGTTTGGGAGAGAAAAATATCTATTGGATTTAAAAACCCCCGAAACTGATGCATTTGTAGCTGACAGCCAGCTAGGGATAAACCCAGAAGCAAAAGCTCTGGCAGTCTGCAGCCCTGCAGCTTGATCCTTTCCCAGTCCAGTCACGTGAAGGATGGTTTGACAAATCAAACACAAAAGCTGCAATTCTGTATGTCTTGGGCAATTCCTGCAGTGAAATTTGGCATAGTAGTAAAAAAAGAAAATACCATCAGTGACCCCTCTGCCAGGCGTGCTTGGTGCTACGTGGGGCATCCTGGCCTTGTGGGCAGAGAAGAGAGCGTAGCCAACACCATGGCTTCTTTCAAACCTTAGGCTGCCCTCAGCTGAGGCCATGTGAGATGAAGAAGGGCATGAATCCCCCTTAATGAAAACATACCAAAGAAAAGGGCTACAGGCAGGTGGAGGCCTGTAATTGCACTTCCTGGTCCCCAAACCCTACTCCCATACAGGGCACCTCCAAAAAGGCTCAAATCCCCATTCCAAGTGGACTTTTCCATTGTGCCATGTGTGGGCCTTCAGGAGCAGCACCAGAGGCTTTGTGATTTCCCTTGAGAGGACATCCTCAGCCAGGATGCTGTGACAGACCAAGCACCTTGGGCCAAGAGATATACACTTTCTCCAGGGAACAAGAGAATGGTCCTGTCCACAGCTCGTGCTTATCTGGTGTGCTCAGATCCTCCATAGCTATAGCTCCTGCCTGGCTGTGGGGTCAAACAGAGCCTCAGCACACATCCCCACACTATACAAACCACAGTGCAGGTGAGGTTTTCAAGCAGCTCAGACTCAACTTGGCCAGGGTGTCTGCTCTTTTGTACGCTCCTATGCTTCATCCATAAATGATCACCTTCTTTTCACAGGCTCTGCACACATAGCGTGGTTTCTCATGCCCTACTTTTACGGGTTAGTGGAAAGCAGGAAATGGATTTGAGTTGTTGCATGCAGGAAATACATTTGCTATGGGAGATTTAACTCCACCTAAATTGAGCCAAGCACTGGCCTTATATGGAGGTCATATCACTACAGGTGTGTTTTAGGGCACCAACATATACCTCCACCTCCCCGCAGGCTTGAGGGGATGTCCCCATGCAAAAATCTCTTCCAAATAGGCATAGTAGGGTCATATCAGACTTTCAGTCTCTGACAGCCTACATTTTGCTGAAGGTTGCTTCTCTTTTTTGGAACTTCATCAGCTTTCATCCTTAACCTCTGACACTCTGCAGCACTTAGCTGTTTGGCATTCACTTGGCATCACAATGGGATGATTCCTTCCCCTGAGAAGTGTCCTGGAGCAGCTGGGTTTCTAAAGGTGCCAGAGACTCACCAGGAAGACACTTTTGCATGCCAATGGGTTTTAAAGAAGCCATTCACTTGGTGAACTGAGCAGGGAGAGAGGAAACAAAAGCCCCGACAGTCTCCAGAAGGGGATGGTACAGCAGGAGGTGGTCAGGGGACAGGGAGGGCACAAGTGAAGGAAAGACTGAGTGGAGAAAGGAGTGGGTAACCAAGTGAGAAGTAAGGAGGACTTACGGCAGTTATGGACTTACAGCAGTGATACGGGTGACAGCTGGGATTTTATGAAGCATATGAAAGAGTGACATGGTTTTTAGGCATTTTGAGTCTTTTCCACTGCTGTGTGATAAGGGAAATGCAGCTGCAAGAAGGCATATGGCTCAGATAAGAGGAGGCTAATAAACATATGGATGAGGTTTAAACCCAGCTAGATCAAAGGAATATATTTGGCTATTCTTGTAACATGGGGCTTATCCTTGCCTTGCTATTTCCCCTCAGACAGGAAACTCATCCTTTAGTCCCAGGGCAGTTCAGTCTTTTTTCCTAGGTCTCCAAACAGCACTTGTGAGAGTCTAAAAACCCCACTGATCTCTTGAGTTACATTCGCCCTTATTACAGCACAGCCCTCTGATTTCTCTCTAGTCTCAGTTTCTTGCTCCCAGCATCACCCTCAGTCCTTACAACTGCAGCCACCCCAAGCAGCAGCAGTTACACCCCCCTCACCAGCCCCTGCACCCCCACATCAGTCCAGGATGCTCCACAGCTCTGGCCCTGGGCTGGGGAAAGGTGCAGCAAGCAGGAGACACATGCTTGGGTCTTACCTTTTTCTGGGAGTGAGGCCAGAGCCGTCGCACATACACGGATGCACTGACCCAGATAGGCTGCTTGCAAGGCTGCTACCACCTCCTGCACCTGCCAGCAGTGATAAGAGCCACCATCACTCTCTGCTGCAAGTCATCACTCCATAGCTAAAGCTGCCAGGACTAGTTTTGCCAGATGTTTTTTCCTGTGCATGTTGCTTAGATTTTTACAATATCCCTTTTTAGCTAGCCTGACCCTCTGCAGAGGAGAAACTCTTGCCCTTCAAACCACAGACCTTGTCCAGCTGAGCCCCTGATTGCTGCTACCTACCCCAGCTGCCTGGCCTCAGTTAAGGGCAGAGCTGCCTGAATCCCAGAGGATACACGTTTTTTTCCTTGAGGAGCTCAGCAGATCACTCTGTGCCTGTTCACACACATTTAATCTACTAAAGTTAGCAAACAAGTTTAGCTAAAAGAAAATGACATCTTAAAGATAGCACTGCATGTGATTTGAGAGCAGGATTTGGTCCACTGAGGAATAACAACTCTCCCTTTAAGGTAGTATCTACTTTATCTGTTGCAAAAAAATACAGCTATATTTACTCTCCATTGGTATTTGCCCAACAGACAATATTGTCTAGTTTTGAAAACACGTCAGGCCACACAAAAGAGCTGCCAGATTCTTACTGAGCTGATGGTTCCTCCTGTATCCTCGTTTTCCTTATCTTGGGATCCAGGCTGTCATCTTTAATTATTTTTAAATGAACTGCTGCATCTTATCTCTTTTAGAATATTTTATCCTCTGTTCACTCTTGTATCTAATCCTTATTCACAACATTAAAAGGAAAGAATTGTGATTCTTCTTCTTTGATTGTTAGTGTTTTAGCTCATTGCTTCTTAAATTGGTGAAACTTTAAAAAAAACAGTTTATATTCAGGTTTCCTATTCTGGTTCTCCGGTGTGAGTGTTCTTCCCAGCTGCTCAGCTCTTCCCAGCAGGCTTTTTTTGTATGCTGGATGATGATACCCCACATCCTCCAGTTTGCCTGGAATGTATCAGCTACGTGATGTTGGAGAAGGAGGACTCCTAGAGACTGGCTAGGTGGTACAAGAACCCACTTGCTCTGTCTGCTTTACTCCACTTCTCCTGCCGCATTAAGCACAGGTCTAACACTGTGACCGGTGGAGCCCTCCCTGTCAGCCCAAACACCACGGCCCTTCCCACCCCGCTTGGCACCGTTGGTTTTGCTGGTAACTGCTGACTATCTAGGCACAATAAACTTGTGCATGGAGTTTGCGATCTCCAGGCTATACTTTATCCCAGAGAAATACAGTAGTTGCTCAGGAGCACCCTGCTCTGCAAGAAGATGTGAATATGCCTAGCAATGTACATGCGCATACCCATCAGTGTACCTCACTGTCACAGGGCTTGGGCAAGGTCTGGGGAGTTGGGACAAACACCAAAGGGAATGGCATTTAGGGTAAAATTTTAAGAACTCCTGCTGTGAGTGGCGTGAAGGGACTGAGATACTAGGTATTTCGTAAGTGTGAGATGACCATAGAAGCCTTCCTAGCCCCTCGGCATCTGCATATTCTTAAATCTCCAGGGTTTTCACCTAATGTCCCCATCTGTGACAGGGTGGGTCCCGTGTGGTCACTACGTTATGGCCACCCAGCATCAGCAGCCACTTGCTTGTCGCAATTGCAGCCTGGGAGAGGAGAAAGCTCCTGCACTTCGTGGAGCTGTCTGTGGGGTTTGAGGGTCACCTTTCAAAGGTGACTTTTGCGTGTAGACACTTCTTTAGAAAACAGGCAGGTGGTCTAAAAAGGTGACTGAGAGGGCTCTGGGTGTAGAGAAGGAATCAAGATTATTTAATTGTGGCCTCTTATTCACAAAAATCAAAGCCTGATCTACACAATCTAGTCCCACCATAGCATGGACAATATGGAGATAAATGCCTAGGTAGCTACATTTCTATTTGTTAAACATAACACATCTTCTAATTGTCAACAAAATACAAATTTGGAAAAGCGGGGACTGAGTGAAATAGGTTCTTTAGCATTTGGATTATCACAGGCAGAATGTAATGAAGTAGTCCGATGCCAAAACACTCAAACTGACATATTACAATGTATGAGTGTGCCTGCCAGGAGGCATTTATTTAACATTTAATCATATTAGGCTTATAATTAAGAAATATTGTGTACAGAATTACAATCACATGTACCTGCAAATACAAGAGGCTAGGTAAAAGCCAGGACAGGTAGATACAGAGTAGACGTGAATCAAGTAACTAGTAAGAAGCAAGGATGTGACACCGGGCAACAAGATGTAGAAATAATTAGAAGAGGCCCAGAGAGTGGTGTACAGCACCCAGCAAAGCAATCAGAGCTCCACTGCAGACAGCAGAACAGTAACCGGCATCAGAGCAGAAGCTGAAATGAAAGCTGACAGTGGAACAAATGTTGGTCGGTAAAACACAGGCTGATTATATACCAGTTAGCATTGATTTGGATGCCAAGAATAACAGCAGGCACTGGAACAGAGTGGGGGAGTGCGAGGCACTGAGAAAGAGCTCAGCACAACAGAGCAGGAGATGATTAAACAAACAAACAAACAAACAACCCCCCGCCCCGAGGAGGAAATTATTAAGGCACACGAACACAGAGCTGCAGCCGCCTCCTGCGGGAAGCAGATTCTGCGGTGAGCTGGCAGATCCAGAAAGCCAGCAAATGGCAACTTTAAATTACTGGGGGAAAATGAATCGGTGTTAGCCGTTAGCCAGCATATGTTTGACCTTTGTGAGAAAACTGGCATAAACACTCTTATTAATGGCCACGACAGGGAGATAGGCCAGTGTGGAAGGAGGCTTGAGTTCCGGACCATCTGCGATCCTGCCTGCCAAGCAATGGTAAGGCAGGAGGCCACCGTCCAGCCCTGCCTCAGGACAGCGTCCCCTCTCATGGGCAAGGGAAGGAGAGACCTGCTCACCCGCACTTCTCTTATGCAGGGGGTCTCATTAAACACTTGAGCACTGGCATTTGGATTTGGGGATCTTCTGGAAGTTGCCGTGCAAACAAAAGGCACTGTTTGCCTGGGGAGCGGCATGTCCAGGCTCTGCATGGCCACCTCTTACCGGGAGAAAGGGGAGGATAACAAGAAGAAAAACCCTAGAGGTTAAACCATGTCAGATCTTGTATTTCATGGTACATAAAGCCAGTGTTTCTGTGTCCATCAAGATATTTGCTTTTTCTTTCAAGCACACATGGCAAGTATTTTTCATCTCCTTTGTTACGTTTTATCAATGAGCAGAGGTAGAGTTAGGCAGATAACAAAAGCCATTATGTTCACTGAAAAGAATTAGAAAACATCATCATAGAAATAGCTGGTTATTATGTACAAATGCATACAGACAGAGAGTGCTGCGAAAAAGGTTATTCCAGTCAATAGCATAGATTGGCTGGCCTCATCTCTAACGGAAGAATTTAGTACAGTGACTCACAAGGATTTGTTTGTAAAGATGGGATGTACTGCAAGAATTATAAACAGCATAAGGACTTGGGCAAAAAGGACAGTATAAGAAGATAAATTGGTAGGGGTGTTACCAGAACACAGAGGTACCTCAAATCGCAAATTAGACCATTTCCCTTTATGCCTACGGTGCAAGACAAGGCCTGTGTTTATAATGGATGACCAGATTATTTCGTAGGAAGAATTAGGCAGCCCTGGGGCTAGTAAAAGTACAAAATGTGATGGGAAAAAAGCGTGGCATAATTCGCCTGGGGTGAAAGAAGAAGGTCTGTTGCCGCGTGCTGGGATGTTATCAAGGGATGCTGGGGAGGAGGGTGATCTGGGTGCGCTGCAAAACGATACGCTGCTGCTTAGCCTCCTGTGCTCGGCAGCTGGGGAAGACATGACAGCAGGTCCAGGAGCTGTCAGGTGAAATGTTTTCCACGGCGGCAGGGAAGGCCCTGGCGCAGCCTCACGGAGCTGTCAGTGTGCCCTTCTCGTCACCTGCCTTTCAGGAAGATGATTTTAAACAGACGAATGGGAAAAGGGCTACTCAGAAACAAAAGACGATTCTCTCTGTTTTTTAAGGGTAGATTACATAGCTTGTCTTGCATAGTTCTGTTAACAGAAGACTGAGAGAGGATTACATTTGAGCAATAACTACAGGAAGAGAGAGGAATTATTTCCGTTCAGATAAAAGCTGCTACGAGATCGACCAGGTGTACACTGACCCTGAAAGAATTTGGGTTGGAAAGACGGTGGTATTTAACTTTATGAAATAAAGTGCCAGAGGCTGTGCTTTTGGACAGGGATGCTGGGAGAAGGTAGCTGCCTGTTACAAGATAATGTCGGATTAGGTGACAGAAGAGATGGTGTGAACATGGGGATGGTTCTCGGTTTTCGAAATGGTGGTGTAAGATACAGGGTTTCAATTCCTTTAGTATTATTCAGCGTTCCAGTTGAAAGGAGACTTAGTCACATGCATTTGTGACACTGGATTTAGCTGTTCAATCCCATGCTAGGCCGGTTTCCTGGTTATCCCCAGGCTCCAGGACAGATTTTCTCTTCTTGATTGACGCTGTTTGATTTGATTTTGTTTTTAGCTCTTCCCTAGGGCACCAGAGCCATTGCAGGCAGTGACAGGGTGTCAGTCCAGGGGTATGTATGCCTCGGTGGCACAGAGACTGCTTTTAGGCACCTGACTGGTTTGTGCCCCCCCC
>VZTL01053600.1:3168-18261 GCA_013400535.1 Scopus umbretta | reverse complement strand
TTTTTTTTTTTTTTAACTCTCCAAACATATGCATCTAGAATTTGAGGAAAGGTGTTAAAATGAGCACTTCTTAATCTCAAATGTTTCATTAGATCCCTGCTACTGATCATTACAATTTAATGAGAAGCATGACTACTTGAATATTTTATCATTTCAATGAGTAAATCAAGCAGAAGCTAAGTGTATAATTATTAGTACAACATGCCCATCCAAAGGCTGAACATTAAATGTGC
The DNA here is from genome assembly GCA_013400535.1 of Scopus umbretta. Lineage (NCBI taxonomy): Eukaryota > Metazoa > Chordata > Aves > Pelecaniformes > Scopidae > Scopus > Scopus umbretta. The sequence continues at coordinate 18,028 of VZTL01053600.1, read as the reverse complement.
TGAAAAAGCAACACAGATTAATTATTATAATCTACATATGGTCACTGTTCTGTTACCCGAAGGCATAAATATTTCACTTGTAGTTACAGATTATTCACTGGCAACAGCACTCTCCTTTTCCTTCCAGTAGCACCATTAAATCAATTTTGCAATACCAGGTACTGACCTAAATCAGCTCTACAGCTAAAATTTATGAATTGTTTTTAAGCTTTATCTCATGACATCAAATGGGAGATACACATTAACACAAGGAAGAAGTGACAAAGCTATACCAATTAAAAGGCATCCATAAACCTGCACTGAGACTTTTGTAATTATCTCCAAAGCTCAGTCCAGCTGACCACCGCTTGATTTGGAACAGGACTTGTGTTCTCTTAAAAATTCTTGGAAAGCCTGTAGCACTCATTAAGCATTTTCTGATGTAGAACTCCAAAACTTTTCTTGAAGAAAATTTAGGTTCACCAAGAAAATATTTTATACCTCCTGTTTGGTTCCTTGAGTTGTTCACATGAAAGGAAAAAGAATAATTTAAAAGTTATGACCTTAAAAACTGTTGAAATTAAATATTCTAAGGCATAACTTTGCCTAAAAGCTACTTTTTCCTTTTAGTATTTCCTGCAATTTATTTCCTAAGTGTTCCAAAGTTTGAAAAAGGATAATCTGAGCCATAATATTTTCTTCTGATGTTGAGTTTTCAGAATGGCTAGAATTTTTACAATGCCTTTCCTATGCATGACTTTCTCCATTCACTTCATCATTTAGCACCCCTTAATAAACTCTGCAGATCAGCAGGGTAATAATTAAAAGCTACTGCTGGTAAGATGAACATGATGGGTAGAGGGGGAAATCTGCAATGACAACAGGCCTGGTAGGAGAATAAAATAAAGTGTTCTGTTGGTTAGTTCAAGGCCCTCCTTCAAGGAATGAAAATTCAAGGCCCAATCTTTCTTTAGGTAAAACACAAAGCCAAGTTAAGGAACACTTTGCCTACATTAAGATTGCTGGATCATGCACAGGAGCACAAACAAATGCACACCAGCCTAAGAAATGGACCTGACAGGAAAGGTTTGTTTTGAACATTCAGATCTTTTAACCGGTGTGTCTGATGACCCAGGAGTGCGCAGACTGAAGCCGTATCAGAAGCTGGGATGCTTCAAAACACTGTCACTGGAGAATACTGCCCTCCGCATACATTCATTCAGAATGCCAACACAAAGATAATTTTCTTAGCTCTACTCTGACCAAATCACTGGTCACTGTGCTTCTCTTCTGTGGCAAACATAATTAAACAATTTAACTTTAACATTCATGGTCTTGCTTTGCTCTCATCTCAGTCTACTTGTCTCTCTTCGACAGCTGGTACGTACCAGTGCCAGCCTCAGCTACCTTCTGTTACAACTAGAGTCAGAAACTTTGCTGTTCTGCCTCATTTCCCGTTGCTCCTTGATTCGTGTCTGTCCACCTGTCATCTCGCCTTATGAGATGACCTTAGATTACAAGGATCATCTTCCTGGCTCTGTGATGCACTGAAATCTTACCCCAAGATGCTCATAACCATTTTCGTAACAGTAATGTAAACATTTTTTTCTACTATTAATAAGAGACTAAGTAGCTATGGTCTAGTACTAGTCAGAAAACTAACCTTATTTAAAGGTTTCCTCTTTGCATAGCTACCTACAATACCCAGTTTGCTAGCTGACAGCTCACAAAACAATCACCATCCACAGAATGGAGGGGGAAAGTCTGTTTTGTTTTGTTTTTTAATAAAATGTCTTTTATTTAGCTGGTTAGTTGGACACTTACATGTAATTCCGATTTTATACAGCTCTCGGAACTTTTGATTGTAGCCTTCTCCTGGCACATAGTCTCCGAGGCCAATGGTGCTCAGGGAAATGAAACAGAAGTAAAAAGATTCCAAAAAATTCCAGTCATCTTCCAGAACAGAGAATATTGCTGCTGGGATTAAGAAGAAGCATGAGACAGTGATGAACCCAAGGACTATAGCGTGGATGATTGCAACAACCTGCTTGGAGAAGCCCCAGCGAATGTGGAAATACAGTACAGGCCGCCTGGTGACGTATACAATGATGCGCTGAACCACTGCTGTCAGGAAAAGCAGTGTAAATGGGATCCCGATGGCTGAGTAGATGATGCAGAAGGCCTTTCCTCCATCAGATAAAGGCACTGTGTGTCCGTAACCTGGAACGAAGCAGAGGAGGCATAGGTTGAGCTAAAGGTGGGAGCTCACGTACCAATTTGATATTGACTATATTGTGTGAGAGAGGGAAGACAAAAAAAAAAAGCTTCACTATCGCTAATTCTGAATCCTGCTATTCTTGCCAAATGCTGTTCAAAGGCCTGTTTTAAGCAGGCAAACAAAGCCTAAATACTAGCAATAAGCAAGCAAAAATAAAAACAAAATTTATATTTCAAAATTGTGAACGTAATTGTATAAATGCTTATTTTGGAGAATGAAGTAATGCCTAGTAAGGAGTGGGAACCAATGTCAGGAAATCTGTGTTTTATTCTAGGTTTTCCTGCCAACGTTTTTGCTTAGTTTTACAGAGTGATGTAACTTCTTTTATCCACCTTGTCAAGTGGAATAATCCACACGTCAGAAAAATGTTCCTACATCTAGTATACAGTAAAATGCGCTAAGACCTTTTGTGAAAATAATTTCATTTACATAGAAGTATTATAATCAGCACTCCACGCCATATACTTCCATGCTTCCACAAGGTGTTTAGATGATAATCCATCACAGATATCTAAAAGCAGAACAAACATTTTCACAGCAAAACTCTTGGGATCTCATCACTGTGGCTGGATTTTTGCCTAGTCCTTTACACACTGGAGGTATCAACAGTGATCCGTTCAGAGTGCAGGAAGGTATCCACTGGTGTACAGGCTGATCATGGCCAGCAATCTCAATTCCACAAATGTGTGCAATTACACTTGTACCCAGCACAAGCAGCTATGCTGCCAAAGCACACTGCCAGACAGCCTGGCTCTAAATGTAAATAACAGGCACAGAAAAGAACAGTAAATCCAGCATAAACCAGGAATGCTTTCTTCTGTTTGCCAACTGAAAAATGAGTATTTTTTTTTTTCACTGCAGCAAGGAAGAGGAAATCTCTTGAAATCTAGTTTGGGCAGCCTTTATGCTGATACCAAACCACGCAACTGCAGGCAAGCCCTAGTAATTCTGCAGCCCCAAAACTTCCAGCTCATTTGGATTACATTGGTGCTGTACAAGGAGATTTTCCAGAGCTACTGCAACTAGCTATGCTGAGGAGCCCAGGAGGAGCCCAGTGCATACAGGGTTATGTTGCTTCTGATCTCTGACCTGGGCTCGCTCTGCACTCACACAGTCTGCCTAGTGCAGCGCTGGACCGGGCAGACATTTCCCTGAGGGCTTGGGGGGAACCTCCTGCCTGCTCCCCTGTGAAACTGCCAGCTCTGCAAGCCCCTTCAAGGTTTTCTATGAACATGACAGATTTCCCCTCTACATTAATGAATTTAATATTAGAAGCATTGCTCTTTTAAGTTTTCCAGCGCAGTAAGAAAAGGAAACGTTCTTTTTATTTAAGATGCATAGAGACACTTCCAGACAATGATAGATGGGCAAAACGTCTTAGCCTTACAAGGTACAAAGTCTTAGAGAAGAAAGGCACGAGGTGTAGTTTCTCCATATTAGCTAACCCGACAGCAAACTTCAGTTGTATTTGAATTTTAATGACATTATGAATAATTCTCCCAAGCTCAGTCTTTTGAACCCCAGAAAATCTTATTAATTAATTACTTCTTTTCTTGTTCACCTTCTGTTTGCTTTATCCGCTTTGAGATAAGAGAACCGGAACTGCCCAGAGCATGCCAGATGCCGCTGAATCAGATTTATGAAGTTGCAGAGAAGATTTCTCACCTTGTGTTCTACTCTGTTCCCCGTAATGATGGATATTTGACTGGCATTTCAGACTACCACTGAGCTGACACTTTCTTGGCCCTGTCTATCAGAACCCCAGGATCTTGCCACTCAGAGGTATCCAGGGATCCACCAGTGCAGATCCCATCACTTCATATGTGAAACTACAACTGGTTTTACTGTGTGCATGACTTAACATTTTATCCTCACTCATTTTCAAGTGCCATTTTATTGCCCAGTTGCCTTGTGGCTCGTCCATCATCCTTACTGCCTTAAATAATTTTGTGTCTTTAGTAAACTGTTATCTCCCTCCTCCAAGTCATTTATGACTATGTTGAACAGCACAAGCCCCAATGCAGGCCTCCAAAAAACAACCCTTGTGACCTTCCCCTACTTCAAGAACTAATCATTTTCTCCTACTCTGTTTTCTATCTTTCCCTATCTCACATCCATATGAGGACCAGCCCCAGTTGCTTGGTTTTCCTGAAAGCACTTTGTGACAGCCAATCAACTCCAAGTTTGGAAGAGAAGAAAGAGGTGTGTTTTGAGTAGATCATAGGGTATCTAAAACTGACCTATGTGACAACTGCAGTGCTCCATCACATCAAGGTGTCTTCAGTAAAGCAGAACTAGAGGTGTGTTATTTGAGTAAGATGCAGGTCAGACCTCATCTGGACTAATCTACCTCATTCTGTATATCCACGCTTAAAGACTGAATTCACACTGGAAGAAGAGCAGAGGACGGTTACTGAAACCATCAGGGAATAGAGACTATTTTATGAGAGGAAGATAAAAGTGGTTGGCTTCCTCAGCACAGCTGAATGGAGGCTGAAAAGTGATATAGTATCTCCCTGTTAATGCATCAGCACACAAGTACTACCAAGGGAAAAGAAATGCTTTAGATGAAGAATAATATTGCCACACAAACAAATACCTTTGATGTAACATAAATAAATTTGGTCTGGAAATTAGAAAAAGTTCTTTTAAGCTTCAGAGAAGAGTTTTGGAGCCGCTATCCACTTTCAGTACTGGGGAAAGAACCCAGCTATGTTTAAAATAGAGCCTAATGAAAGCTCGTAACTTTATGGATGGTGCAATATCATGAGGTTATATGCGACAAGCAGAAATTGAGCTTGCAGACCTAGAAAGTTCCTTGCAATCTCCAGGTTCCTAAATTTAACATATGTTTGCACTGTAGAATTAATCCCAGCTTTCATTAATTCATTAATTTGAACCCAAACAGCTGTATTGTGTGGAAAAAAAAAAAATAAAATCCCTGACACATTGATGAGTTTATTATGCACAGAGCAGGTTGATAGTGATTTAATTCCATCCTCTGCACTAACCCAGGCAGCAATCAGCTCATTTCTTGGTGAGGAGAGGTTCTGTTACCTCTGCAATACTTCTCTCATAATTCCTTCTGAAGGACAGACACTATCTTTGTGGGTGCTATACAGTATGCACCCAGACTCAGAGGAAAGTGTAGCATGAGAAAGACTTTACTACAAGGAAGTTTGCAACAAGGTTATATTAAACTGGGTGCTCAGACCAGCCTGCCTGGTTAACCCTTACAGAAATGTTCCCAGTTCACAGAATTAGTTCAGGTACCTGAAGCAAATGCTCCGATCTAAGGTCTGCTCTGCCGTTCTGGTGAGGTTGTCACATCACTTAAAAGGGATAGCTGAGGGGCTTGTGTATCTGCTCTTCAGCTGCTAACAATTACAGGAATTATAATACTAAAGAGTGTTGACAATTTCAGACTGAGGAGAGACTATATGCTCCACTCAGCCAGCAGCAATAAGAGGATGACATCTTCCAAAAGCAAAGGATGAGTGATCAATGTTTGCTTGCTACTCAGGATATAGTCACTGCTTGGGAATTACTATATTGAAAAGCTTCAGCTAAAACAGTCACAATTTGTGAGGCTATGGCAAGTAGGGAGGAAAAAGATCCGTATTTTTCCCCAGTATGAAATTGCTTTTATGTGACTTTTCCTAACAATACCTATAATCTTCGTCATCACTGTACAAAAGTCATAAAAAACCCAACACAGCCATACATTAAAAGAGAGGAAATTACAGATCCGAGGCAGGAGATACTCCATGTCTGCTTTCAGACACTTGTGCTCTATTGCTTCCCATCTCTGCTCCTGCACCTGTTTATAGTTTCTTTGTACTGTAACCTCCTCGGGGAAATTCCCTTCTATAATCCCTCTGCAAAGTGCCTAGCACATACTAGTTCTACATAAATGACAGCTAATAAAATGTATGCCGATTCGCCTTTTTCAGTGAAAACCACCACGTTCAGAAGCATTACAAGTTGCAATCCTAAGATATACTTTTTGTTATGAGAAAAGGATGCTCACAAAAAGGGGACTAGTTGTGAAGACATTTCTTTCTTCTCAAGGAGCCTTGCTATGGGTGATTAGAATTAAATTGCCCATGTAGCGTATCTGACAACTGTATTACTGATTATGAAGACAGACAAGATTTACTGAATACTGTGTTTTCAGATGTATAATGCAGATATCAGATAACAATCACCTGTTTAAAAGCACTGACCTTTGAAAAACCAAACCCTCAGATAACCTGCCCAAACTCAGAAGCAAAGTGACACCAGAGGTAAAAGGATATTACTCACACATATAATCCCTTCTATTATCTATTCATAGGTTAGAGGTACCATTCCTTCAAAAAAGCTCACAGAAAAAAACGTGTGCAAGACCAGCAGGACAGACCATATTCGATTGATCAGACAAAGAGGAAAGCCCCACAAGATGTAGACAGCTGGGTTTCAGTTCTGTTCACATATGGGGATTTTTTTCCTTAAAAGTCATTTACTCTTTTATGACTTGGAAGAATTCTACTGTTAGAAGTTTACATAAATATACAAAATGTCTGTTCTGAAGTAATTTTGAATGTCATCATAGTCTACAAAAGTGCTTATTTTTAAAAATAATTGGTGCTGTGAGAGATACAGGTCAATTATGTGTTCAATAAAATATTTACTATTCAATTTGCTGTGTTTCAAGTGAGTCTTTTGCTCTTATATCTTTCTAAAAAGGCTTGGTCATGACTGTACTTTTCAGTGGTTTGTATCCCTCCTGTGCAAGTTCCTCTTTTATTTTCTCTTCTGCCTGACCTGTGTCTAATTGTTCCTGTTAGATCACTTTGTAGAGGAATAGGCAGAATTGATCATTGTATTCCAGGTAAGACATATTTTCTCCCTCCATTTTTATATATCATCACACTTTGTTTTCCAGAGTCTCTAGGTAGCTTACAACAATGCCCAACTCATAACAGCTTATGTCAAACTCAGTATTGCGTGTGAGCATTTCACACCACTCTTCCATCCTCTGTTAGCTTGGCAGTTCTTGGCATTGGGTGTTTTCTCCTTTCATCCTTCTCAGATACTGCTTTGACCAGTCTGAGCAGTTCTGTATCATCACTGCTTTGTCTCTTCATAGATCAGTCCCTCCTGTAACTCATTAATTGGCCTTCTCTCTGTTAAGAAACAGCGGCCTTCTTCCAGGTCTTTCAGGACCCTGAATTGAGCATTTAGTGCCCGAGTGCAGAGGTGCTGCAATTCCATGTTGTGATAACCCAGCCTGGACTTCCACACAGAAGTCCCCAGAGGCTGCCCTGAAGGGTGGATGTTTGAAAGTTATAAATAGATCTGACATCAGATGAGGCAAGCAACAGGCAAAGAGAGGTGCCACAGCCCTTGGAAAGTTTCCCCCAGACAGCCTCTCCCAGACTGTGGTGAAGACACGTGGAAGATGAGTATGCAGGCTGCAGCACTGGCTCTTTCTCTTGCCTCTCTGTTACACTCCCAGGGCATTGGCTGTCCCTGATTGCTCTCACGGGCTGGTCCCATGAATGGGGACCACTGTCCACCGCATTAAAGCTCGCTCCTCTCCCTTCATGAATTAAACAGCTAGTGGTTTTGTGTTGTCTGTTTTCTTCTGCCAGGTGCTCTTCTCCCCCTTTCCTACCACAGGTTTGGTCAAGCCATGGCTCCCTCAGGTCCCCCTAGCCCCAGGTTACCTGTTGCAACACCACCAGCCCTATACGGCACCACCGAGCTTCTCAGGGCAGGGAGGGGGTTATCTTCACCGCATCCAGTGTCCTCCCTGACACATCCATTCAGAGGGCAGAGTCGTAACACCCAGCCTCAACGTGGCAGCACAACACAACAAGCATGCTTATCCCTTTGCTGGTTTGAGTCAGCATCCCTGAAGAGAAGTCAGCCCTTTAAGTCTGCTCATAATCTCAAAATGCCCCAATAGATGAAGTGAATCATGTGCTGTGTATTAAAGTTATGCAAAAATCTTTCATTCATCCCATGTGTAACACAACTCACTGCAATATGGCGACAAGGAAGGTCAATGATAATATTTACATAATACCTACACTGTTATTTTTATAAACCTTTGACATTTACCACTGTGTTTAACAGTGAAATACATCCTTCTTCATAACTGGTCTATTATCTTCTAAGATGAAAAGGAAATGTCAGGTGACAGTAGATCCATGTGGTAAGAGAGATCACAAGTAAGTCTCAGGTATTTTTTCTATTGCAAGGAAGAGCACAGTAGCAACCAAAGCGATCAGAAACTTGCCCTACAGAGTTCAAACCAACATTATGATTGAAGTAGCCAATTAGGAAGTTTATATAAAGTACAGCAGCTGTTTGGGCCATAAATTTGCAGGCAAAAGGCCACTTACAAGACAGTATGAAAGAAATTATAAAAAGATATGCTAGCTTGTGCATCATACCTACACAAGCCAAAGCATCTGCTCAGAATGAAATTCTTTCAGAAAAGGTACTGTGCTTTTTTTGCTTCTACAGGGTGGGCACTGGGAAGGACCAGCTTTAAATATGGCTGGTAGGCAGGTAGTTAACCAGCCTTTTAGCACACCATCGCACATAAGCCTTTCTTCCCTGTAATACAGAGAGAAAAAAGAATGTAAAGGACTTTAAACAGACATGAAAAGTGGTCCATAGCTAAGTGTGCAAAACAGTAGCACTGTGCTGCTAGAGAAGACATTTCAGAACTCTTAGTCAGAGGTTTGAGACACAGCAATAGCATTAAAACAAGACATTACAACAACGTTATATGTTAAAAAGGGTTTTAAGAAAAAAAAAAAAAAGAAAAAGAAAAAAGCTTTCCTCAAGGGTAGGAAGGCTCTGCAGAGGGATTGGATGNGGGTTGACGGTTGGACTAGACAATCTCAGAGGTCTTTTCCAACTGTAATGATTCGATTCTATTCTAAAAATTGAAAGTTCACCAACACCGTTTTGTTAAACCTGAGAATTTTGATTTCCAGCCAGGCTGAGATAAGCTACCCTATACGGTAGAAAGGAGGAGGAAAAATTCCACTATGATACGCATGTTTAAGCAGAGACAATCCATTTGGAAGTTACATTTTACTACCTCCTCAGCTGAGCTAATGGAAATGGTTTTGTGTGCATTGGAGAAGGGACCAGGAAGTAAACTGAATTCTCAAGGGTATCTGTTTTTTTGCTTTTTTGTTTTTTTTTTTAAAAAAAAACACCAAAAAACAATCAAAAAACCCCCACAAAAAAAACAAGAGAAGGAAAAAAAAGGGAAAGTGAGGAGGAGGAGATTTGTTTGAAACCTAGTTCATTTCACTAATAAAAGCTTACAGCACAGCCCTCAAAGAGTTGCATTGGCATAATTAGGGAGGTGATGAAAGGTGTGGCAGAAACCTCTTAAACCAGTTTTGCCACTAAAGAAAACATTCATTAGGTCCATCCTCACATAGCACCAGTAAGGGTGATTTAAACTTCCAGCTGAGGTGATTTAGTATGGTGCTATTACAGCTCACTTCAATAATAATATACTCCTCAAACCTCACTAGAATAAAAGTGGTAAAAACATATTTAAACAATTAAATTAACCAGGAGGATTAGATCTGGTCCGTAACGATCTCCCACCTAATAACTTCTCAGAACAGAATTGCTTTGCAAATCTCTAGTGTCAAGGGACTTCTTCCGGCGGAAAGAGGAGGGGGGAGAGGGGGGGGAAGAGAGATTTAAATGCATTGATTTGCATGTATCTGCTATTGGTACATGGTTTCCATTCCTTCTGAGGCTGTCCTTTGCTGCCATGAGTTATTAAAGCCAAAGACTGCTAATTCCTCAGAATCAATGTCCTGCTAACTAGGTTTGGAGTTGCCTTGGACAGGACCAGGTTCACATAATCAGCTTACAAACGTCACTTGCTGCACCAAGAATGGCTGAAATGGCTTTGAACATAGTCAGTTTAGTAATAAGGTTGTATGAGTAATTTGGCTGGCTGTCAGCAACATCTGAACCCCAGAAACACACCAATGCCATGGATATACTGGCTGCTATGTTCAAAGCCAGTTTCAAAACCAATGTCTACCAGAACAGCTGTACATCAGAACATTTATATCTTGCAAAGCACGTAAAGTCTGCCACATCTGTTCCTGCTCAGGAAGCAGTATTTCACCTGCCCAAAGAAACCAAGCTAGAAACTGCATCCGCAGATGCTGGAGAAAGGGGACACTGATGAATGAAACTGGGGCAAATGTTTGTATGAGGACAAAAGATATTTCCACACCGTTTATGTAAATACAAGGAGATAAACAGCTTGCTTTTTGGTCTTATATTTGGCATTGTTTAAACTGCCCAAAGATTTGTACCAGTGCTGGCAAAACACTGATGTTCAGTTCCTGTTCTGACTAATATGATCTGGGTCAGCCTAAATAACCGGTGTGACAGTGGATATAGCTACATATTGACATGCAACACATCCACATTCAGAAAGCGTGGCGAATGCTAATAAAAAATAAATAAATCAACCAACCAACCCAGCGTCTCATGCTGGGAGCAGAAGGAGTAATGATTCAAATTACCTACTGAGTATGTTCTCAGCCCTCTGAAAAGTTATCCCCTTTCCTGCAATAAGCCCAATCCCAACTCCATGCCTTCTCTGGGAGTCCCACATGAAGAGACAGCAAAAGCTCTTGCTGACCTGGACCTATGCACAGGGTGGCACTTCTGGTGGAAAATCATTTCTATAGAAATAAAATAAATAATTTTGCATAGAAAATACATTTTAAAAATTCAGTATTTAACAAATAAATTGTGTATATAATATTATTTTTAAATGAATGTAATAAGCTTTTAAAATGTAAATAAATATTTAAAACTAAACTAAAACTCATATGAAAGTATTTCATGTATCCCACAATAAATATCACAGAATATGTTTGTATTCTTTTCAGTTATTGTATACTTATTGTGCTACCAAAGCAGAAAATATGTCCCTGCCCTAAAAGACATACAACTTCAGTATAAAATATAAGGCAGCCAGTGAACACGAATGGAAAGGTGGAAAAGAATGAGATGATACTGAACAGTGTGTGACACAACAGCGTCCATACACTACCTGCATCATCACTACCCAACCTACCCTTTCAGGTATTCGTATACATTGATGAGCTCCCCCCCGAGCCTTCTCTTCTCCAGGCTGAACAGTCCCGGACCCTCCCACCCCTCGTAGGAGAGACACTCCAGTCCCTTCATCATCTCAGTGGCCCTTTGGTGGACTCTCTCCAGTAGCTCCATATCTTTTTTGTACTGTGGAGCCCAGAACTGGACCCAGCACTCCAGGTGTGGCCTCACCAGTGCTGGGTAGAGGGGAAGGATCACCTCCCTCGACCTGCTGGCAACGCTCCTAATGTAGCCCAAGATACCAGTAGCCCTCTTTGCTGCCAGGGCATGTTGCTGGCTCTCCTTCAGCCATTAATTATGCAAGGAAACCTGAAAGTGCATTAGGCCTTTTCAGATGAGGTTAACAATTGGGACCAGAATAAAAACCATGCATAGTGTATCTATTTATTTTCTTAACTACAGAAAAATTACAGTACCACCTGTTTATAGTAAGAACTGTATCTTCTTTGCTATTATAAGCCCATTTACAATTTTCTAGAGCGATACATGCTGTCCCCTTCTGCAGCTTAGCAATCCTGGGAATTGCCAAGTTCAAAACCCATTTTATAATTCCAAAATTAAGGCATGGAAATCCTTACATTATTCATGCTTACCATTCACCCATTTCTATAATCTCCAAGGAACACTCTTTCTTTCCAGCTAGGAAATGTGTTAAGATGGTTGTTGCCTTTGTTCCAACCTAGCTGCTGATGCTGGAAAATTGTCTGGTTTAGGAGAAATTTCTGTACCCAGCACTATATGAAGATTGCTGTGCACCTTTATATATAAACAAGAAATATAGGAGGTGAGAATATTGACACTGTGGCCTGGGTATGTCCTTCCAATTCCTTTTTTTTTTTTCCCCCCTGTACCAATTATACAGCAGGAGGAACTGCTGTCACCTTTAATATTTAAGACAACTGACAATAAAGTGCAAATAACCTTTTATGTCTTTTTTCAAGTTCTAACATACTTTTATATGAATTATTATGAATATTTTCTCATGTAGTGATTAAAATATAGACATGTCTTTTCAAACTAGAAAACAAACCACCTTCTCGAAGACTGAAAAACACCTTCTTTGCTCCATCTGTGAGTTAGCTGCTTTTGTAATCCACAAACACCAATACAAAAATGCATATTCAAAACATTTTTCAATCAAATTCAAATGACAAAACATAAAGCAGTACAAGTACCTTGTTGTCATTTCAATCAGCAAGAAAAAAGCTCCAGTAAATGCAGGGGGACCCGTGGAAATTATATTTATAGATGGTAATTTTTCATTTTAAAAATATGATCGTTTTTGATCCTCTTCATGTCTCACAGAGGCAGTAGGAGAAATTACAAGATGTCACGATGAAGAAAATGGTTTTGTGTTGTTGGGCTTGTCAGCAGAACTAGTCCTTTAAAACGTGAAAATAGTTTGGTTGCATCAGGAGCAGAGATCTTATTCTAAAAATCTCATCTGAATGTAATGAAAAAAAAACCCATTTGACCATATTACTTAAAGGATCAAGTATCTGCCAATTCCTGCCCACAACCAATTATTTTGATTATTGGAACATAAAGTATAGCAACAGAAAAAATAAATTGGGGGTGGTGGGGTGGGGAAAGAGAATTGCATAGTCACCTTCTTTACATTAGTATTACAGCACAGTAAATGTGGATCCATAGAATGGAATAGTTGGTAGCATGGACCTAAATTCATCATTATATTTAGGGAAGCCAGGGTTTACTTCAGATTTGCTCTACTCTGTTCGCAAAGACAGGATGCCCAGTAATAGCTGAAGTGTGCTTCGCTGCTCTCCAAGAGTGCCTGTTTCAGGTTGTTCAATGGAAAAAGAAGTCCAATCTGCACACTCCAAAACTGCTCCACAAGTGTGAACCAAAAGTGGGAAGTGGGAATGATCTGGAGCTTTGTTTCAGCAGTGCACTCTTGATCTGAACCAAAACACTACTTGCAGGGCCAAGAAATATGGCAGACTTCAGCTGCTGGGGGTGCACAAGAAGTTAGGAGGGGACACGGCTGAGACAGCTGACCCCAACTGACCAAAGAGATATTCCATACCATATGATGTCATGCTCAGCCTATAAAGCTGGGGGACAAGCTGGCTGGGGGTCCACTGCTTGGGAACTGGCTGGGCATTGGTCAGCGGGTGGTGAGCAACTGCATTGTGCAGTTTTGTATATTCTTTTATCATTATTACTATTTTCTCTTTCTTTCCTGTCCTATTAAATTGTCTTTATCTCAACCCACGAGTTTTACCTTTTTGCCAATTGTCTCCCCCATCCCACTGGGTGGGAGCGAACAAACGGCTATGTGGTGTTTAGCTGCCTGCTGGGTTAAACCACAACAGAGTGTTTGGTGCAATACTATCTCTTCTCAATAAAAGTATTGGAGAGAAATACAACTCAAAAGATAATAACTTTAAGTGGAAAATGATAGCATTCTTTCACGCCACTACCCGACACCAGATCTTGCTAATCCTGTCTGGATGCATTATGTATGAGTAAAGCAGACATCAGCAACCCAAGGGAACAGTTCGACCCTTCCAGAACAGTCTACACAACACACGCATTGCTTGCCACCAAAAAGTGACCTACCAGGTGTGAGACAAGGGTGGCAGGACTCTAGGTGAGGCACATACTCCGTTCCAGGGCTAGTAAACATGCCTTTAGAAAGGACACAGTCTCTGCAGGAAGAGCTTGGGTTCTCCAGGCACTCAGCTGGCAAAGCTTTCCCACTTACTCTGTGAGAGCAGATTTTTCAAATCCTAGCTGTAAGCTACACAGATCCTATCCATTGAGAGCTCCTTTTTGTTGTGACATGTTAAACCTTCAGCCTGACATCAGGTACATGTGGGCTGAACCTGTGGTCCCACAGAGCCCTGATGACTTCAGTCACGGTTTTTTGAAGCAGAGTCAGTAAAGACTTCATGCCCTCCATGTGCTTCACACAGTGCTCAAGGCAGGAGCAAAGACTAAATATCTAAGTGTGTTCAGCAGACAGGTCTGCTATTAAACCTCTGTGGCAAAGCATCCAGGCTTTACTTCTATCACAGACAGTAGTCAATAGATACGCATGCATTTCTGCATTTGCTGTTTGGTTTTTTTTGTCGTTGTTTTTTTAAAGTTAACAACGCTTTTTTTTTTAAACCCAAAGTCTTCATACTAGAATTTGGTTCCTCTTAGTGTTATCCTGGATTTAAGACCCTACAAGGGTTAAACTGCAATCAAACCAGGATCCATCTTCTGGTGTCGGGATTTCCACCCCCCCTACAGACCTCTCAGTATCAGCACATTTCTAGAAATACCTATCCAAAACATAAACATAACATCTTTAGATCTGCCTCTGGCAAAAGTTTAGCATAAGTAAAGAAATGTGTATCTTGTTTTAACAGTTATTTTCCCGCTTATCTCAGATTCATTTTTAATGGAGGGGGGGAAAAAAAA